>VUQS01073925.1:0-11103 GCA_015108495.1 Heterochromis multidens
CATAACCTTCATTTAGTCTAGAGTTTGAGCAAAAGAGGAGTTTGCTCAAGAGAGGAGCTTTTTCTCGTTGAAATGGAGCGGTTCTGGAAGATGCCACCCTATTCCAGCTGGGATAAAGAGGTGTTTTCGTGGTTGTCGTGCTGGTGCAGAGGTGGAGGCTTGGAGGTGGAGATGTGGGCCCTTTCTGCCAACGGTCGTCATGGGAGATGTCAACTCTCTGCCCGGCAGGGATGATGAGCTGGAGTTACTGGTGAAGACTCAGAAAGTATACCTTGGACGGAGATGCTGAAGCTGGTGGCGGGAAAGAAAGTGGGGTTCTGGCTTTGTTTGTGGACTGGAGATGGTGTGGTCCTGCGCATGTCGCTGTCAAGAAAAGGATGTGTTGTCCTGGTTGTTGGCGGTTGGTGTGTGGCCATGTTGTGTGCCGGCGGAGTTCAGTCATATCATAACAATACTTGTGTACATTCCACCCAAGGCAACAGCTGAAGCTCCATGAGAAGTTCTCCATGAAACTGTTGCTAGGATACAGACTAAACATCCAGAGGCACTCTTCATAATATCAGGAGACTTCAATCATGTTTCCCTCTCCTCCCACCTGACTGGATTCACACAATTTGTTGACTACTAGAGAAAATAATACGGCAATGTCAAAGAAGCTTACTGCCTACTGCCTTACCACCACCTGGCAGATCAGCCCACAACTGGAAGACTCTTCTCTACAGAAAATCATTCACACCCACAGCCATCAGACTTTACAATTCTTATACAAATAGCAGATCAGCCTTGTCAGACATATGAATTTCCCTTTGGGATCAATAAAGTTCTTCTTCTTCTTCTTCTTCTTCTTCTTCAATTTGGAAAATAAATTCCTGTTTAAAACCTCAGTTTAATAACAGTTTAACATATACATCCATGTGAACAAGAAGAACATCCCAAGATTCAGCAGTTTGTACAACCACCTTTACCAACAATAACTTGAAGTAACTTCTTTGTATGGCTTTATCAGTTTCTCATATCTTTGTGGAGGAATTTTGGCCCCCTCTTCTTTACAGTGTTGCTTCAGTTCATTGAGGTTAGTGGGCATTCATTTATGCACACCTTTCTTAAGGTCCCACCACAGCATTTCAATCAAGTTGAGGTCTGAACTTTGACAGGGTCATCGCAGCACCTTGATTCTTTTCTTTTTCAGGGAGTCTGTTGTGGATTTACTGGTGTGCTCGGGCTCACTTTCTTGTTGCATGAACCGATTTTGGGCCAAGCTTCAGCTGTTGGATAGATGGCCTCACATTTGACTCTATAATACTTTGGTATACAGAATAGTTCCTGGTGAATTCTATGACTGCAAAGTCTTCAGGTCCCATGGCTGCAAAGCAAGTCCAAATACATTTGAGTTTTGCCAAATGAGGCATTGTGAATTGTGACCAAACATCTCCACTTTCGTCTGGTCTGTCCAAAGGAAATTGTTCCAGAAGTCTAGTGGTTTGTTCAAATGCCACTTTACAAACCAAAGCCATGCTGCCATGTTCTTTTTAGAGAGAAAAGGCTTTCTCCTGGCAGCCCTTTTGAAACAAGCCATACTTGTTCAGCCTTTCTCTAATTGTACTGTCATGAACTTTAACATTTAACATGCTAACTGAGGCCTATAGAGTCTGAGATGTAGCTCTTGGGCTTTTGCAATTTCTCTGAGCATTGCATGGTCCTGCCTTGGGGTGGAAATTGTTGCATTGTGATAACACACACCTGAATGCTCCAGCTTTTATAGAGGTGGTCACACTTGCTAATGATCAGTTAATCAAGTGCATTTGATTAGCACTGCTTACCCTCATAATTCCCATGGAAGCAGTAAGGGTGTACTTAGTTGTTCACAGGACTGCATAGAGTCCTGTGAAAACTTTCTTTTTCACATGACTGTGTATCATGTACTGTATATATTATACATGACTGTAAATAAAGCTAACTTGAATTAAGGCTAACTAAGCTGTAAATGTAATTGCTCTAGGATGTTAGGCTTTTATACTTGTGTAGGAATGTGTATTTTTAACCTATACACACTCAGGCTTGATGTTTCCCCCAGTTTCCTGTTCAATAATAAGGTAAAATAAAATGCTTAAAAATGTCTTTGAAATCTCTCTCACTGAATGTTGCAGGGATAATGGCTACGGTACTGATAATTAAATGTATGTGTAGCTGTGATTTTGTGTGAGATATGATGTGTTAATTAAAGATTTCATTGCCTTTGGACAGAACCAGGCTAGCTGATGTCCTCCTGTTTCCAGTCTTTGTGTTAGCAAAGCTAACTAGCTGCTGGTTGTCACTTCATATGTTAACTACACATTTGAGAGTGGTGCCAGTCTTCTCTGACTCAAGAAAGCAAATGAGCATATTTCCATATGTGTTGACTTTCTTCAGTTATCAGGATTAATGCAGAAAGGTGCTTACATACGTGCAGAGCAAAATACAGTTTTATGTTGTCTTTGCTGAAAGAGCCAGTGGGGTTTTTTGGATGAATGACTCCATATGCTGCATCCCTCACACATAAGAGCTGCAGGCCGGAAACAAGGCAGAAGCTGTTCTCAGTGGTCCTTACGACATGCTGTCTCTATCTCTGGGGCTTTTGGGTTTGCATGTGTGAGACCAAACTCATACAGCATTAAAATCCTTCCTCTGTTTCATATAAAATCCCCCAATTACTTAAGCTACTTTATCTCACTTTAACCTAAATGAATTTGTCCTAATTTGCCCCTAAAACTATAAAATAAATAAATAAATAAATAAAACAGAAAAAAAAAAACTTTTCCCAAGTCTTACTTTTAGCAGTGGGCTGTGACAAATATGTAACCATTTGACTGTGATGTAACAATGCTTTTGCTGACAGCAGATTATTCATTAGATCATAATAGCAACACCAGCTGCTGCCCTTATACTTGCTGATTTGTGTGTATTTGACACCTTTGTAAGCACTGCATGTGGAAGTATTCATAACTCTTCCTGGCACACTGAATAGTGCAGAATTGGAGCATTTTTTAAAATGTACAGTAATAATTAAAACGCTGCTTTTGCATGCAAAAGAGATTTCATGATTTATTTCTCCTTTCTTGTTTCAGGGACCCCCCCGGTGATGTACTCACTTGATTCAACGTGTTTTCCTCTGAGAGCAGCTCTTTTAGAAACTGATGTGTGATTATCTCCGCTAGTCACAATTCTAATCAAAATAAAATTCAGACGTACCGTGGCGCCAGCATTATGGGAGACGCACAGATGTTACAGATGGCAAGAATCAGGTGGTACTCCCATTCTGCCATAAACAAATGATGTGATTTGCAAAAAGTGAAGAAAAGCCTTTAAAGTTTTATTGGGGGTACAGTATAAGGCTTGGGAGTGCTTCTCTGAGACTTTTAGTAGCAACATAGGAGTATTTGTCCAACTGCTGCAGTGTTTTAACACAGTTCAGTGCATCTTTGCAGGACTTGAGAGACACCAACATAGTATCGGGAGATAAAGTAATCCAGAGTTAAACAGGTGGTCAGGATTTAATGATATTAGCACAGTAGAACTATTGTGTGGTCACACACACTATCTTCTGTTTGAAAGGAAACTTTGGGTGTATTGTAATGAAAAACAAAGTTTTCATAAAGTTAAAACTTTATAGATTGACCCAAAGAAAAAAGTGGGTGTGTTTAAATTTCAGAGCACTGGAATGGATTGTATGAATTATTGACAGAACCTCGGATCTCTTTGAATAAACACTGTATTCATTATAACTGAAAAGTCATTCATGCTAATGTCACAAATCAGTAACTGGAACTATCTAAATAGTCTGAACTGCATAAGGCTCATGCATGGCTTCCCTTTGTTCATAATTGTATTTCATTGTAAGCAGTCGTATCATATTTGCTCAGGACAGGGAGAAAAAAAAAACATAGCTGGTACAGGAAAAGCTCAGTATAATCATTTTACTGAATAATACATTGTTGATTTCTAAAACAAGTTTTGTGAGTTCTGTATTGCATTTTAATTAAGATGCACCACGGGCCCGAAGACATCTGATTTCTTCTTTTTTTTTTTCAAATAGAAATAGAGGTTACACACAGAATAATGAAAATCCATTTCTCAAAAATTCCTCTAGTCTAAAAACTTGGCAACCCCATGAGGAAGCAGCAAAAGCTTGTTTTCAATATTTTTTAAAACATTTGTGGAGTCAAGTTTAAGAGTTATACCTCTGCAGAGCACAAGGCTGAAAGCTGGTAAGATTAGCCTGCTGCTGTGGGGCTAACTAGTCATGAAGTTATGTACATTTGGATATAAATACTAAGCAGTTTTCTGGTATTGTGAGATATTTTAACAGCATCCCTGCATCAATATTGCCATGCGATAAAACAAAGTTAGTGCAAATAATACACCGTCTAATATGAGTTCATGAATAATTCTAATTCTAATGATTGGTAATTAATATGCCAAGCTAATAAGCTTATGAGGGATTTTGTGGTCCATCAATACCTTGGAAATTTCTGCTGAGAATGAAGCCGTACATGACTGTCAACTTAACAGAAATGTGAGTGTGCCATTGTGTCAGTGTTCATGCATGCCTATGTGTGTGAGTCATGCTTTTATTGCTTTATAGCTACAAAAACACCACCTGCAATAATAGCTGAGCATGTTCCTGCTGCGTGTGAGTGCACTTCACTTGCCCTCTTCTCACCTTAACAGAAGCAATAGTGTTCAAAAGAATAAAGTGCTTTTAGCCTGAGTTTATCAAAACAATCCCTTCCTCTGCACCATCTGTCAGAAATCATGGGTCAGCTCACAACCTTAAACCTTGGGGTTTTTATTCAAGCATGGCAGCCTAGTAATGAAAAGTTTTAAAGGATCTGAAACAAGTATTTCCTCTAAATACTTTCCAGCCTCTGCTGATCATACACTTCACAATCTGCTCTGCTTTTTTCATCGTTACGTGAGCTGGGGAATCATTTAGACAACACAGTGTAGGCGGGTGTCCTTTTGTCAGTGTGCACAGCATCTGTGTGGGCTGCCTGCTGGGCTCAGCTCTCTTATGGATAGGGCACTGGAAAGCACAAGCTCCCTAGCTGCAGTCAGACAGATGCAGACTGGTGGGCGCCTTATTGCTAACTGCCTGCAGACAGACGCACCAACATAGGCTACAGTGTACCAACACTTAGATGGAAATCACTGCAAGAGTGATGTGGGTATAATGTACATGTGTGCCTGAGTCCACTTCCCTGGCCTCTGACCCACCATCAGTCTGTTTACATCCTATAAAATGAGTCAGATGTTGTGAATGAAAAAACAAGGCTGTGTAGGATGAATGTTTCATCAGGATGCATGCATATATTATTGCCATAACTGTTTTGTCTGTTACCTGCTCTTGTATTGTTCAGCCACATATACAGTTGTGGTCTGAAATTTACATACACTCATCATGGGCATGACTTTCATGGTAATTTTGGGCTTTTAATTATTTCTTTGAACTGTTCTTTGTTTCCAAGGTGGAATGATTGCACAGCAGACACCTTTATTGACTTAAAAAAAAAAACAACAACTGGGTGCACAGGTTTGAATTTATTTAGGGTTGTGTCTAATCCACACAGGGTCAAAAGTATACATACTGGCCCAAATATATACATTCATCCCCACTAAAACTTTTGTTAAATGTCCTTTAGTATGTTGCACCTTGACCAGACACTTTTGGCAGAATTCAACAAGCTTCTGGCATAATTCTGGCTGGATATTTGACTACTCGTCTTGGCAGAATTGGTAGAGTTCATTTAAATTGCTTGGTTTCCTGGCATGGACCTGGCTTTTAAATATAGTCCACAAATTTCCAATAGGTTTGAGATCATGACTTTGGGAAGGCCATTCCAGAAGCTTAATGTTAGCCTGCTTTATCCATTCCAACACCAATTTTGATGTGTATTGGGACTATTGTCCTGTTGGAACACCCAATCATGTACAAGTTTCAACTGTCTAACTGCTGATTTGAAGTGAAGTTGAAGAATTTGGAGGTACTCCCCCTTCTTCATTATTTGTGCAATGTACCAGTAGCTCTGGCGGCAAAAAAGCCCCAGAGCATGATGCTACCACCACTATGCTTGACAGCTAGTACAGTGTTCTTAGGTTTGAAAGCCTTGAAAAAGCTTGAAACTGTCGATTTTGGAGCAGAGGCTTCTTTCTTGGTCGGTTACCTTCTCAATCCATTTAGATGTAAAACTCACTTCACTGTGGACAATGATGCTGGTGTTCCAGCAGTTTGCAGTTCATGGCAGGCTTGAGCCTTAGTGGTTCCTGGGTTGTTCCTGAACATCCTAACTAATTTCGTCTGATCTGAGAGTGACAGTTGGGTCTTCTTCTAGACTTTGGCAAAATGGTGACACATACAATTGTTTCAACTGATGAGCTCTGAATCTGCAGTTGTTTAGAAATGGCTCCAAGAGACCTTCCCAAGTTGTGTAAATCTACAATTCTCCTTAGATGTTCACTGAATTCTTTAGTATTGGTCAATCCAATGAGTGTTGTCAAGCAAATCATTTTCATTGCCAGTTGTAGTCAATTATCATCACCAATTAGAAGTTAATAGGTCTTAGCCTTGTCAAGTAAAAGACATTGTGGCACCTTCAGTACCACTTATCAAAAGATTTAAATGAATGTATGTATATATTTGAGCCTGTATGTATACTTTTGAACCTGTGTGGATTAGAGAAAATCCAGAATAAATTCAACACCCAAATCTTGTTTTTTTAAACTCATTAAAGATGTATGCTGTACAATCATTCCACCCTTTGAACAGTTCAAAGAAATCATTAAAAGCCAAAATTACCATGACATTCATGCTCATGATGAGTGTATGTAAACTTCTGAAAACATCTATAGCTCCACCAAGGCTAAAAATTCCCTCAAGAGTCCCTGGATCATCATGGAGAGTTTGTGACATTTTTCTTAAGAATGCCAATTTCTTCTTCAGTCAGACAGTATGTATTTGTGAAGATATGATGCCAAATGTCCAGTATCCAAATCGTAAATAATCCATCCAAAAATTCCTGGTCCCAGATCCAGATTTGGATCAACTACAAAAAGTTAATCACTTCTAAGCTGGGCCAATCCTCTCTTCTGGTGAAATTTTTTGAAAATCTGTAAACAACTTTTTGAGTAATCCTCCTAACAAACAGGCAAATAAACAAACAATCAGACAAACTGCGCCAGTCATATAACCCTTTTGGCTGATAGAAAAAGGAACTTGGATTAAAAAATAGTTCATCATTTTGAAAAAAATACCACCATTTGCTTTATTTTTGAGAATTACCTGCGAAGGTTAATATCATTGTGGAAAACTATTGCCAGCAGCAAGATAGCATGTTGGATTTCATATAGATTAATCAAACAAACTATAATTAACTACTGAACTTTGGCTGTGCTGAAAGGTTGAGTTTGTTCTTGTTGTTAGAGCTTGGCTGTGTACAGTATGTCCCCCTGTTTTCAGTTCTCATGGAAAGCTGCTTCCTGTAGCTTTATGTTTATCATACAGTCATGACTATCAGTCTTCCCAGTGGGTAAGTGAGCAAACATGCAGTATTCGTCAAAAGTCAAACAAATTCTTAAAAACACTATCAACAAGTTGTTTATTAAGATAAGACCTGACATGATACGTTTTCCTGTTGTAGCTGTCAGCCTCTGAAATATCTCAACGTTTTTAAAAGCAAGCATTAACATTAAAAAGTTTGAAAAAAGTTAAAAAACAAACAAACCATTCTGCAAGCTGATATGTCCAGTATTCAACTTAAATATTATGCTCATCTAATACACAGATGGATGGATGGATGGATGGATGGATGGCAAATGTTTGCTGGTACAAATGTCAAGTGATGCCACACTGCTATTAAGGGAATATGATTCTTTTACAAATTATAGTCTTCAGTTATATTGAGTTATTTTGAACTAACAAAGGTAAAGTGAAAGTACCAGCAGTATTCTTTTTTTCTGGAATGTTTCTGGCTTTAACACAAGGTATCAGCTAACATTAGCAGGGTTATGTTTATATTAGCTCACATAATTACTACTAAGGAATATTATAAAGATGGGCAGCACATCCTTCACGACTGAGAGGTTTCCCCTAAGCTACACCCCTACTACTATATTACATGTCTGTGCTGTCTAGTTGAGATGTTTCTAAAGACATTTTATATGATGAAAGAAGGCATCAGTTCCACAAGATGAATAATTAACTAGTTATTTTTACCCCTTTAGGGCATGAAGCTGCTGCCAGTCTGTGTGCAGACAGGTGAGAGGATTGCTGACTGTATAAACGATGGCACTGAGTCAGAGGATCTCATGGTTTCACAGGCATGCAGCCAAGCTTGTTAATAAAGAGCCTAGTAGGGTATTGTACTGAATTCAAAGTTTAAAATTTGAATAATTCAAATACAGAGTTATGAAGTTTATGTACATCCTTGCTGTTCTTATATATTAAACCACTATAAATATTATATGTGGTACAATCTAATTAAAGATTTTTCATTGCTCAGGTATTCATAAAGCCAATGGCATCAAAGGCAAAAATTACTCACTGCCTGGATGATTTGCTTTGTCAAATCATCATGACACCGAGGTTAAATCAATCTGTCACAGAATTTCAAATTTCAAGTCAATATACTTACTGACGTTGGAGAAATTGAGCCTGCAAGGCTTAGCAAGCCCCTGAATCATGCATGTAGTACAATTCTCTAAGGTATGATGTGTGAAATATAGGTATGGTCCTATTTCACTTTTTGCCTCTAAGCTAATGGATGGAGAAGGGGTAGTAGGTAAAAACCACTGACTAGAGTAGGTACACAGGCACTTAGCCATTTTTAATTATATATGTTTTGCATCCCTGTCAAAATAACCCCGCTGTGCTTTCCCTGTAAGAATATATATGCCAGTCACTATTTACGGATCTGGAGCTCCATTCCTTTAGTTGGAGGCAGGGCAGCCAATCCTAGACTTAGACCTGAGTAGTTCAGCTCTGAGAGCTGAAAGTACCCCCATCAGGTATTTTCAGCCTTTCTTCCATCTAAACCATAAATAAAACCTTGTTCATTTCAGAGTCACAGGGTACAGGCTGCATGTCACAGCTGTCGGAATAGCCGTGTCTCTTTTGTAAGGCTTTTAGTGTAGGTGTAGTGTTTATCCCACTGGTCACGCTGAGGCAGCCACCATGGGGCCTCAGCCCTCCTCTCTGAGTGTTGGCTGAGTTTGCCCACGCTCTGCTCTCCACTGTGTGCTGTCTGTCTCTCCCAGTACCCAAGTTGTCAACTATCTTCACAGGAAACATACAAGAGGAGGGATGCCAAGAGAAGCCATAATTCTCACTAAATTACAGACCAAGCATGACCCTCACTCATTTTTTTTCTATCTCTTCTGGAAATTAGGAGGTAGGATTGACACCTTGACTGCTGGATGATGAGTGCAGACACAGGCAAAGCAGAGAGACAATAAACATCCTCGAGGGTAATAACTTGGCTTAAGCAATATTTCGATATCCCTGCAGAGCTGCTGCTAAAAAGATAAAATCTCAAATTGGTCTCCTTGTCTTAGTTGACGGGTGATTGATATTTTATCAGAACAAAAGACGTTTCTAATGAGCTGAACTCAAACCTATGGAGCTGGATGAAATGAAAATAAATCCCTTGCACAGTGAGTCCACTTTCAAATCTGGAATGTATAACTTTTTGAAATTGTACAATACAGTCAGTTGTTTGAGATGAAATATCTCAGTTTTATTGCGATAACTAAATATTTAAAAACAAATGCAAATGGGATTCCTACATTGGCTCATGGCTTTGGTTCTGTGTCCTAACCTAGTCCCACTCAGTGCTCTACCTAGTGATTATGCAAATGATTCTTCAGATTTAGTTTGCTTATTGTAATTCTTTGGGCTACATACCCATCCCTTCTTCCTAGTCTGATTTGTCGTACTGTTGCTATTTAATTTGCTCCCATACAACTGCAGCAGCCACTACTTTAATATTCCATGACACTTTGACATCATTGTAAAATAATATCAAAGGAAAATACTGCATTTTTTATGCTTAAACTCCAGGCAACTGTATTTACGGTGTTATCACGTCAAAGTAGACTAATTCATTCGGACTGCTGGTCAGACATGACAAGACATGAGAAGGCATCAACTAGACCTCAAGTCAGGGTCAGGGTTGAGTGGGGTGTGTGTGTGTGTATGTTTGGGGGTAGTTATTCCCAGCTGTCATAGGACACGAGAGCTGGATTGCAGAGAGACAGACAACCATTCACACCTGTGTGCAATTTAGAATCGCCTATTAAACTAGGATGCATGTTTTTGGACTGCGGGAGGAAGCCAGAGTACATGGAGAGACATGCAAACTCCACACAGATAGCCCCAGAACGTTGATTCTGTTCATCTGGATGCAATGTTTTCAGTGGGAGAAATGTTCAATCACTCATTCATGTGGATTCTTCAGTCTTGAACACTGTGTCCAGATGAACAGAATCAACTTCCTGGTATTTCTTTGCCTGGATTATTGAGCATGAATAAAAAAAAATGTGTTCCACACAGATTGGAGAACTCAAACCCAAGACTTTCTTGTTTCAAGGCAGCAGCGCTAACCACCACACCACTGAGCCACCAAAAATGCTCAAATGTTGAGTTTCATCACTAATAGTTAAACAATTTGCAAACTGTTATAGTGTATATAGCATATATTTAAGTGTACAACATACATATGGTCAGCCATGTTCTTGATAATTCCTCCATATGTCACTTTTAGTTTGTCACTCCATCTCTCAGCAAGATTATATAAAATTTACCAGGCTGAATTTCATGAAATTTGATAGAGAGCTGGAACACTGGAAATGAAATACTCTTTTTCATGTGCTGATGCATATTTGGATTGTTTTCTTTAAAATTGCAGCTTTGGCATATAGGTAACATTTTGAATACAGGATTTAAGTGCAGTGCAGCAATTATTTGAATATTTAAATGCTCGAGCTCATACCATTTATATTTTTTTTTTTTTTTTTTTTTTTTTTTTTTTTTTTTTTTTTTTTTTTTTTTTTTGAAAACAATGCTACCAAATT
>VUQS01073925.1:11348-22776 GCA_015108495.1 Heterochromis multidens
CAAATGTGTTAAACCTAAAGTAATGAGCCTGTTTTGAAAATGTAGGGAGTTGAAAGTAGAGATATTTGTGTTAAAATGTAGGGAGTAAAAGTAAAAAGTTGTCAGAAAAATAAATAGTCTAATAAAGTACAAATACCTGAAAACTGTACTTAAGTACACTAACAAAGTATTTGTACTTTGTTGCTTCCCACATCTGGTTGTGTATACACATAAGACAACTTACAAGGTAACTCGGAGAGCTTTACAGAGGGATAGGAAAAGGAAAACAAAGAGATATTTAAAACATAAGAGTCATTTTAAATTGTTTATTTAGGTACTTTGTTACTAACAGCCTGTTGCAAAAAACATATCATTTGTTCTCATTTCTTTTAGTTGAATCTTTGAAAAATGCCAATGATAACACAATCTGACTAGCATGAAATATTATTTTTGCGCCAACAAGGTGATTCCCAAAGAGCTATTAGCACTTGTATATCTCAGCATGTTGTGCAGTGTGTCCTTAAAAAAATCTGAGGATACTGGACAAGTGGAGGACAACAGAAAAAGTGGCAGGTCTAAAAAACTGTCTTCAGCAAATGAACAGTATCTGAAAGTCATGTTCTTAAGATACAGGAAAAGATCCAGCAAAGACCTGACATGGGACCCGGGTGATGCATCTGGCCCTTCAATTGATCCATTTACTATTCACTAAAGCCTCATCAGAAAAGCATCAGTGGAAGGTTGGCTGAGGTATACCAAGCTACACAAGAACTGGACTTAAAATCATTGGCAACAGGTCTTAAGGAGTGATGAATCCAAATATGAAATTTTTGGTTCAGCTCGTCATCAGTATGCACAGAGGAGGAGGTTAGGAGAGAGGTGCATCAGTGAGTCTCTAAAGCCATCTGTAGAACATCATGGAGGTTCTGCCATGGTTTAGGGCTGCATTTCAGACAGTGGTGTTTGGGATCTTGTCAAAATTATGAACTCATAAAAGTACAGTCAGACTTTGATCCACCATGCAATACCTTCTGGAAAGTGTCTGATTGGCAACTTCTTCATTTTTCAGCAAAACAATGATCACAAATGCACTGCCAATGCAGTAAAAGCATACCTGGATAGAAAAACACACAATGGAACCCTATCGCTCATGAATTTCCCTCCTCAGAGCCTGTACTTGTTGAAGCAGTATGGGATCATTTTGACTGAGAATGGAATAAATCATAGTCAACATCCAAAGAAGAGCTTTGGAATGTCCTTCAAAAAGCCTGGAGAACTATTCCTGAAGACTACTTAAAAAAATTACAAGAAAGCTTTTTTTTGGCATGTTTCAATAAATAGCTGCACCTATTTCACATCTTCCTAAAAACATTTAAAGAAATGAGGGGTGGTTCAAGACTTTTGCACAGTACTGTCTACCAGTC
This sequence comes from Heterochromis multidens, assembly GCA_015108495.1. Taxonomy (NCBI): domain Eukaryota; kingdom Metazoa; phylum Chordata; class Actinopteri; order Cichliformes; family Cichlidae; genus Heterochromis; species Heterochromis multidens. Next base: position 12,752 of record VUQS01073925.1, read on the forward strand.
ACTACCGAGAAGTAGTGACTGGTTGACAGACAGAGTTAGCGACAAGCTGGTGAACACAGTGGAACATTTAGAGTCAAATATACTGTCAGAAGCTGGTGGAGACTGAAAATAGAGCTAAATTGCACTACCATTCTTTGGATGCATTCAGATACTACTCAAAATGATGATCCTGTTGTGTGGTGTGGATGCATATTAACTTACAAGGTCATAACAGTACATTAAAACATATTGATTGCTCCATGTTTAAACTATCTACAACCATTTGAGATTCAGTGAATGTGTGCTTGCTCCAGTAGTAAATACATCCTCTTAGATTACAATTTAGCAACATTTCTAGAGGACACATCCAGCAGCTCATCTGACATTCCACAAATTTAATGTCAGTTCCACTAGTAATATTTATTTGCCTTTTTGCTGTTTCCATGTAGACTCTCTCTGTTGTAAATTTGTTTATCTGAATAACTGAGTTTGGTGTACACTGTTAATAGCACAGCCCAGTGCTTATAATTCCATACTATAAAGTAATGAGGAAGGGATAATAATCTCACCCATATCATCTTTAAATATACAGGCCGCAGTCCGTTGTTTGTGCATCATTAGGCATGAAAACATTTTAGTGTACATCACTCCATTAAACTTTAATGAAGCTTGTGTATGTTTAGAAATGCATAAATAGCTTGTGGGGATTTACTATGTCTTCATTTAGAGTTTTAATGATAAAGACTCATTGATACCACAGGGTACTGCTTGCCTGCAGCCACTCCTGATGAATCTTTTAAGTGTTGAAATCTCCTCTAAGCACTCCCTAAAGCAGGTCTTTCAGGACCCTGTGCCACCTGTCAAACCTGCTAATATATTGTCGTATTGTCACAGTTATTTTGAGGTGAGACATATTCCACAACTTCCCAGATCCCATTTATTAATGTTTTTTTTAATCAAAACTGACTTGCTATGGCTGCAGGAGCCATTTAATTCTGCTGTTGTGACTGTTGTTTGTGTAGACTGCCTCTAGCCTACTATGATGCATCTATGTATCATCTCAAAGACACTGTAAATATCTCTTGTGCATGAGTCATCACCCTTTGTTAATCTCAGCATTAGCAACACTGCAATTTTAGGAGCAAATCCCACTATCTCCTGAAGAAGAGAAACCAGGTTTAATGATATTTTTAAATTTATTTTGTATTGTTTTAATGTCCAGGGATAGGCTGTGATAGGCATTTTATTTTATGGGGGCTACTGGTTTACCATGCTTGTTTAATGGCTTTCATAATGCTACCAAGATCAGAGCAGATCTGCCTCAGTCCATAACGATAACGATGACGTAATGGTACAACAGCAGCAAACCACACTTTGGTTATATAGCCTCATTTGCACTTCATAGTACTGTTTAAATTTGCTGTATCCAACTATTTTCATGCATTAAATACTTTTTATTGCCAATGTCTGAATGGATTATAAATAACTTTTTAAAGAAATCAGACTCTCCCAAAGTCGGTTACCTCCTAAGCCTTTATAGTGACTTCTATGTAAAGGCCTCAGGCCATATGTTCTCCAAGAATCCAAAAGATGTGACAGTTAATTTTCTCAAAAGCTCTCTCATATCTAAATGTAGCTTAGAATTTGAGTCCTCTAATTACTAATATCTAGTTGCCTGGATAATACAGATTCGAACACAAACTCAAGATAAAGACAAAAAACAAAGAAAGAAACGGCTATTTTGCTAGAAACAATATAAGCCAGCTAGCTGATATGTTGGGTATCAAACCTAGTCAGTATAAAAGATGGATGTAGGTTCTGGGTCTTAAAAGTGAAGCCAACACAGAAGTGCCTTAAACCTGCATTCTATTTGATGGCCACTAGGGGCCAAAACATGGGATTATGCTATTTTACATAACAATATATAAGTTGATTCATTCAAACCCCTTTGAAATTAACTTCTAAGGTAACAAGTCAGCCAAACTCCTTTATCAGCCAACTTTATGAACCACACATTGCCAGATATGTGCACTGTAGCTATGTTACAGCTAGCTAACTGTGTTGTAAATATTATTGTTATTAAAAAAAAAATTGAGTGGAAATGCTAGTTGGCTAGCTTGCTAAATTACCTCACCAGCTAATGTGATCCATCAATATACAGTATATCCCATTATTATCCATCCATCTATCCATCGTCAACTGCTTATCCAATTCAGGGTTGGGGGGGCTGATGCCTATCCTAGCTGTCGTAGGGTGAGAGGCAGGGTACAGCAGGGTGGTGCGGTGGTTAGCACAGTTGCCTCACAGCAACGAGGTCCTGTGTTTGAATCCACCATCTGGCCAGGGCCTTTCTGTGTGGAGTCTGCATGTTCTCCCTGTGGCTACATGGGTTCTCTCCAGGTACTCAGGCTTCCTCCACAGTCCAAACACATGCAGTTAGTGGGGTTAGGTTAGGTTAGGTTAGGTTAGGTTAGGTTAGGATAGGTTAGGTTAGGTTAGGTTAGGTTAGGTTAGGTTAGGATAGGTTAGGTTAGGTTAGGTTAGGTTAGGATAGGTTAGGTTAGGTTAGGTTAGGTTAGGATAGGATAGGTTAGGTTAACTGGTGATTCTAAATTGCCAATAGGTGTGAATAGTTGTCAGTCCATCCATTATTATACATTACTTAATCTAAACTGAAATCTAAATTTATCAAAATTCCATAATAATACAAAAAACAAGCAATTGTTAGTTAGACCTGATATGGACCACCTCCATATCAGGTTAAAAACTGTGTGTGTGTCCAGCTTTCCTTTTTTACATATGCACTTAAAGGTTGGGATCGGGAAATAGATTTTTTTCTTATTTTATTTAATTTATTTTTATATTTTTGTGGACTGGTTAGATAAATGCATTTGTCAGTGACTATCAGCCGGTACTAAGTAATTTTCCTAAATAATGTTGACACCACTGGGAAAACGGACAAGAAGGAATTGGATGAAATTAATTAAAAGATTTTTAATAATGCAAAAGTTGTTAGTCTGCAGTGCAGCGGTGCAAGCACAAGCAGTGACACTGTGATTTAACTGCATGTACAGTGTAAAGCATGTGTGTGTGTGTGTGAGAGAAACAGAAACACTTGGGGATTTTGCCATCCTGTAGTGATAGCTCTTTACAGGGAGAGCCAGGATAACAGCATTACTAAGTGATATTGTTTGTGTTAGTGTGTCCATGGATCTGAGGTGTATACTATGAAGGAAGTTCAACACAGCCAGGGTTTGTGTGCTTTAGCTGGCTCCACAAAACCTAAAACCTTAGTGGGAGATAATGGGTGTCACAAGGGTGGTTAACAATTTTCTCTGTTAAGCCAGGCTTCCTGCTTCAGGCTCTGTGCTCACCCACATTAGAAGGGGCGTTTCACGCGTCAAGTGTCTCTTCTTCCGCACAAAATTATGCCTGAGTGCCAGTAAAATGACAACACTGTTGTGAAAACTGTTGTGTGTTGTGAAAATCGTTAATCTGATGATTTAGAGTACAGAGTGATAAAATAAACATTTTAATTCAAGTTCATTATTTTATTGCTGCGTGCGCTCTGAGTGCTGCTATTTATTTCTAAGGTGACGGCTGCAAGATCTAAAAATTTAAAATGGATACATTTAAGCACTGAAAGTTACCATCCCACAGCCTAATAAGGCGATGTGGAAATCGCTTTAGGTTTCTGGCAGATCAAAGTAAAAGTAATTTTATTGATTGAATAGATATTCTTGATCTGTGTCCTGTGTTCTTGTAGCTGCAATTCCAGCAGTGTAAAACAGACTAAGCACCAGATCAGAATCAAATATAAAAACATTTATACATTTTCTGAATAATACACGCACAATTCCATGACAATGCAATGTACCCCCAGCAGAGGATCTATAATGCACTTAAAACATGCTGTAAATAAAAGAATGAGTGAAAACGTGGCGCTTCCAGATGATTTTAAACTAAAACATAACCTGCTCCTGGCCAGGTTATGTGTTCAGCAACAGTTACCATTTAGCCAGGTAAAAAGAGAGGCACTTTCACGACACAGGAAACTCTGACTTTAAGCTCAACATAGCTCGCTAAGCCATTATATTTGGCTAGAACACAGTTGAAAACCCCAAAAAACCCCACTAAGGCTATGTATATGGAAATTTGTATTTTGTGAAACAAAATTTGCCTGCAGGAGATGAAACAAAGTTGAATATGTGCATGCATGTCTGCATAAATTCTCTTGTCTTTGTATTTTATTGTAGAAGTAGTGGTGCTTTCAACAGTATTAAATGGAAACTCTGCCTACTTTAATAATTAACAAGCTCCATCTTTTCCAACTTTTGTTAAATGTACAAAAATGAAAACTTTATGAGCATTTCACGCATGAGAAGCTTGCTAATAATAAATAACTTAAATCATGTAGCCCACTGTTGCACTTCTATCTGAGTGAATCATTAGAATTTTTGCATTAGGAGTAAAGTATGGTTCACTCTTGTCATCTCACGCCTCTCTTTTCTTCTAATGTGTTCCACTCTAATGGCTCCAGCAGTTGTTGTTTTCTCTCTTTTTGCAGTGGGATGGGGAATGGGTGTGTCAGAGTGGAAAACTAGGTTGTTGTACACACATTTTGCACTGTTTTTAATTTACATTTTGTCTGTGTGTTAATATGTTTGATAAAAATCAGTAAAGTCTACACTAGACTATTTATCCAGTTCTTGTTTACCTTGAGTATCTCACATACAAATTGATGGAAATTCTTCAGATCCTGCTCATTTTGCTGGACTCAAGAATGAACTCATTACATTTTGTTTTCTGGTCATAACTCAAAAATATAAACACTATTTACAGCAATTTTTCACACAAATATCCCACTGACCTGCTGACACATCTTTGATGTCCACCTTGGGGAACCATTTGTTGCATTGAAAATTAATAGTGAGTTGGATTTTACAGTATCTACTCAGCCACCGCTAGAGTCAGATATCTTTTTAACTTGTTCAAGTTTCACTACTGCTCGATGGTTAGTTAGTGACACTCTGCTAGCAACCAAAGCAATCACAGGGAGATTTTTGGTGTGGCACCCTCTTTGTGAAAGATTTCACCTGGTGACAGCCAGCAACCACTTGCCAATCAGTTGGGGGAATACATATTTTTCTGTAGTGCCAGAGGTTGTCGGGGGTTGCTGACTGGTCTCTAGGCCGGTGTGACTGAGGCTTTAATGGTTCCTACCACTTTAAGTCTACAAGACTAAGAGGACCAGACTGTACTTGTTATTAAAATGCAATCCACCAGCTTTTCTTAGAAGATGGCTGAGCTGGCCATGCTCAGCCAGGAGTTTGCCTAGTACTACTATGTCTAAAATGTATGCAAGTTGTCATACTTAATTTCATTGTATCAACTTACTGCAGTTGAGAATTTATACTGGCAGCCTGGCAGCATAAAAAAAATCTATGACTAACAAGACAATTTCCTTTGATGTATTGCAATGGTACAAAGGTTTCTTTTTGTATTATTATTTTAAATGTAATGAATCTTTTCATTTTCTACTACTTATCTGGGTCCGGGTTGCAGGGCACTGCTGACTAAGCAGAGACGCCGAGATCCTCAGACAGTACCTACAGCCTTTCTGGAGGGATACTGAGACACAAGCCCAGATTTACTGAGTGGTGCAAAAGTGCGCTGTGGGAGTGGAAAGTTCTGTGGGTTATCTACTAACCTCTGCACTAATTTATAAACAAAAGCACAGCTAGTTCATTTTAATAATGACCACCATTCTACCAGGAACAGCACAAATTAGCGCGCTGAAACAGACTTGAGTGGTCTACTAACCAAAATAACACAATGTAAGCACAAGTTTTAGGCATGTACATGCATGTGCTTCTCTCTGGAAACAGTGTGCCAATTTAGATCAACAAGAGGATGCCCAACGAGAATCACTGTGTTTTTCTTTTGTTTTTTTTTATCTAAGGGCAAACTCTTCTGTTACAAATTTTCTGGGGACTGTGAGCAGTCTTGTATGCTTGTGCAATAAGCATACTGTGAATAAGTTCAGTTAAGTTCTGCTCTGTTTCATCAAAATACCAGTATTATTGAGGAGCACAAATATATAGTGCTCGGCTCTAAATAATCAGTAAAGACTAACAGTACAGAGCCAAAGTTTTGGCACTGTACTCACAGCTTTGAGCAATCCACCTGCGCCAGTGACACACTCGATCGAATAACTTCTCTCCCTGACAATCCAAACAAATCAGTACTCCTAATGGAATCACAGCCACATAAAGCACAAGAAAGACATGCATTATTTTAGTGTTAAATTCAGCACAGTCTGCAGTAAATGCTGCAAACCTTAGTAAATTACATTGGTATGATTCATTTAAATACTATCCTCCCAGAAATGTGTGCTTTGAAAGGGATACCCCCACAATACATATGCAATACGCCCAGCCAAAAAAACAGCTTTTTCCACACTTAAGTCACAAAATTGACACTGAGGCTCATTGTCAATTTTGCAGCTGAGGTAATTTAGTAAATACCAGCATTTGCTTTTTAATGCCAAAAGAGGGTTTTGTGCCATCACAGACCTTTAGGACATCTGGTCAATAATCTTGCCATGTCCTGAGTTTGCCCTGGGCTCTACTCGCGGTAGGACATGCCTGAAAGACCTCATCTAGGAAACATTCAGGAGCCAACTGGCTCCTTTTGATAATGAGAGGAACAGCTCTATTTGCTACTCTCCCAAATGAGAGAGCTGCATGATAGAGAAAATTAATGCTACACCCCACTCTTTAAATGCATTCTTGATGTTCTGTATATTTTCTATTTCTGCATCTTCTCTGAGGTCCATGGCAGCCTGTGTTTTGCTCTTTACTAACACATTTCCTCCCACTCTCTTATGGAACTCAGCATTCCTTGTGGCTGTAATGCAATTAAGAAACCTCTGAGACCAATTTGTGGAGGAGATTCTGAGTACAATGACAAGTGAAAAATGAAGAGAACATATCAATAAGTACTCAATTAATTAGTGCAATAGGATGGAATGTCTCCCTTCAGACACTGGGAGAGTTATCTGTACAATGAAAATCTTCATGCTTGCCAACAATTAGCTTTCATAAAACCCATCAGAAAATACAGATTTTATTGGTGCTGAGATAGTTTTGCTAAGTCCATCAGTCCAGTCTACAGTACTATGCAAAATAGAAAGAAATTAGGGGTGGCTACCCCTCATTCCTTTATATTTTGCTTCCAATGAGTCACACATTCTTGGAATTTTTAAAGTGGTCTTGAATGATAGCTCTCCAGGGTTTCTGACGGTATTTCAGAGTTTTTTCTTTCTTTCAAGCATAAAAAAGGCACCTCACTCAAGGGATGAACCAGTGTTGTGTCTACACATAACAGACAACTTAGCAAAGAACCAATTTTAAATTGGATCTTTAGGCACTTTGTTCCTAGCAGCCTGTTGCAAAAAAATATCATTTGTTTCGTTTTCTTCAGTTGAATCTACAAAAAAATGCCAAAGATAACACAGTTTGACAGGCATAAAATAGTAGTTTTGCACCAACAAGGTGATTCCCAAAGACCTATTAGCTGAAAACTTGGCATATCTTTGCATGGTGTGCTGTGTTTAAAAAAAATTGTGGAAACTGGACAAGTGGAGGACAAATAAAGAAGTGTCAGGCCTAAAAACTACCTAGAGCAGATGAACAGTATCTGAAAGTAATGTCCTTAAAAATAGGAAAAAGTCCAGCAAAGACCTGACACAGGACCTGACCCTTCAGTTGATCCATCTACTGTTTGCCAAAGCCTCATTAATAATGGTGGCTGTCAGAAAGCCATTCTTGAGGAAGGGAAACAGAGAGAGGCTGAGGTATGCCAAATCAGTGGAACTGTGGTGGCTCTGTCACAGTTTGGGGGCTGTATTGCAGCCAGTGATGTTGGGGATCTTGTCAAAATTGATGCAATTATGAACGTAGAAAAGTACTGTCAGATTTTTGATCCACCATGGAATACCATCTGGAAAGCGTCTGATGGGCGATTGCTTAATTTTTTAGGATGATCCCTAACACACTGTCAATGCAGTAAAAGCATACCTGGGTAGAAAAAACACACAATGAAACACTATCAGTCATGGACTGGCATCCCCAGAGACTGGACCTCAAGATTACTGAAGCAGTGTGGCATCATCTTGACAGAGAATGGAACAAAAGGCAACAAACATCCAAAGAAGACCTTTGGAATGTTCTTCAAGAAGCTTGGAGAACTATTCCTGAAGACTACTTAAAGAAATTACAAGAAAGCTGCCTAAGAGTTCAGGCTGTCTTAAAGAATAAAGAAAGTCTTAACAAATAATGACTTTAAGCTTGTTAGAATTGTACAGACTCTATTTTTTCCACATATATTGTATTTCCATTTATGTTTGCACATTTTGCATATTTCTCATATTCCTATTAAAATATAAAGAAATGAGTGGTGGCTCAACACTTTTGCACAGTATTGTAGCTTTTGTAAGTCAAAGTTACCATGGCCTTCCAGTAGACATCCCGCGCTTTGCAAGCTGAGACTGAGCACCTCCTCTCCTACTCAGTCCTGTTTTAAATGCCACTTGTAAATGATTTACAGGGTGATGTCCTTGTTTGCAGTCCATTTGTCTTGCCAGGTTTCCCATGTTTTGTGTATCGATTTGCTGCTGCCTGTTGTCATGCCAGGGACCAGAGGAGACCTTGAGAGGAGGGACAGCCAGTAATGGAGTCATCTCCTCCTCGTTATCCCCATTGTCCGAATGACTCCTGCCTGACCTTCACCTTCTCTTTTAAAATAAGAGATGACAGGCTGTCCTGTTGGCCCATTACATGCCATGGAACAGTGACAGACATGTGCTTTGTTTTTCTTGTTCCTCCACCTGGTAGTCTCAACTGACAAGTGTCTAAGAAAGGGATAATTTCAAATAAAAAGAGCAGATGGTGGAGGACAGTCATGCTTCAGACAGAAAGCATCAAGGGACAGGAGAGAAGCAATAATGGAATCATCCACTGTTCACATGAGATCATGTCTTCATGTGATTTAAGGGAGGATGGGATTTTATTCATCCCCAGACAGAAAATTTAATGTGTCAGCAGAACAAGAAGAAGGTAGTAAATGATATTAAAAAGCCATATACTTTATGTACTGCATAACAGTGCACCAAAATGCACTGCATAGTTTAACTCTGTCTGTAAACATATTTATATCTTCTTAAAGCCCCTTCTAGTGACGGCCAATGGAAATCAGTAGCTGTAAATGTTGTGATGCACTGTATTGGATAGTTGTTGTAATTCAAGCATGGTCTCTCCTGTAAATTGTCACAGATGAATTCGTTGGTGTCACATTTTAACACTCCGGTTACCCCTTAATGTAATTTTTCAGTGTGCAAAATTCACTTTGTATTGTTATATTTTAGCCCAAGTCACAATACCTAACCAAACAGCAGTGCAAACATTATTATTCAAATGTGAAAATTTGAGAATAACTTTAGGCCCTTTTAGTATATTGTTTAATACAGACCTGTTTAGATAACATATGTTCAGTGATGGCTGTTTATTAACAACTCAGTGTGGTGCACCATTTAAATTGAGTGATTACACAATAGAATCTCAGTAAAGTAAGTGATCATTAGTTGTGGCTTGGTGCCATTTAGCAGCTTATGGATATGAAGAGATCATTTGAGAAAGTAATGAGTCACTTTGTAGTTAGAAGCTTATCAGTAATTGGTGTTTAGGAACAACCTGCTGTTCATTTATAAGCTGACATGTTCCAGGGATGACATTTATTGCTTGAAGGCTGCAAAACTCAACATGTGTTACTGTTACTATAAGTAAAGTGCACACACAGCACACAGTAAGAATGTGGTAAAAATAAATAAATAAATAAATGTTGCAACCCGAACAGTTGGTCCCTAACACTACACTACTCAAAAAAAAAAAATTAAAGGAACACTTTTAAAACACATCAGATCTCAATGGGAAAAAAATCATGCTGGATATCTATACTGATATGGACTGAGATAATGTGTTAAGAAC
>VUQS01073927.1:23870-37226 GCA_015108495.1 Heterochromis multidens
ACCTGGCACAGGTAAAAAAAAAAAAAAAAACAAACTCAGTGGATAAACACAGAAATAAAACATGCAAAACAAAAAGTTTGGGATTCCAAAAAAAAAGAAAATCTAGTTAGATAAGTAGAGGAGGATGGATGGATAATTGAAGCCTCATTTGTATGATCTGCCCTTGATCTGTATCATGAGAACCAAAAAAAGAGACGTAGACTGGAAAGAAACAGCTGAGGAAGAGCAGCCCTGCATCTTGGTCCCAGTCCCAAGTAATCTTACTTAACTTCCTACTCAAGTTGATTAGATCTGTGTTGCACAGTGTGGACTGCAATGAATTTATATACTCCTCAGTATGCGGTCAAGAAGTTCAGATAATTCAATACAAGTATGAATTAAGTTAAATGCACTAATTTATATTTAAACTAATGAACTCTTTATCACTTCTGGAAATACTTCATTTGGTTTAGGTGAGGGTTTAGGTGAGGGGTGCCACGTGGTAGAGCTCCACTCGACACAACCTGCTTAGTCTGTCACAGTCATCTGATTTATTTGTTATGTTATTTATTTATTTTTATTTTTATTTTTTTTGGTTTGGTTACTCACTTCTTATTCTCCCAAAAAGTTGAATCTGTTCATCTGGACGTAGCGTTTTTTTTTTTCAACTTTTTGGGATTCTTTTACCTGGATTATTGAGCATGCATCAAGACACTTCTTATTCTCCTTTTTATTGGGAAGAGTGAGCCTTCCTCAAATAATTTTGTAATAATTTTTGCTGCAAACTGTATGCAGCATCTTGTTCCCCAGGAAACAGTTAAGAGATGCACATTTTGCTGACTGCCATTTAAAAACACAGACTCTCGCTGCATCTATTTTAAATTTCCGACAGTTACTTTATTTATTTGTTTATCAGCATCTCAAAAATGGTCCATGTGATTGTTCCAAAAGTGAGCATATGAGCATCTTATGATCCCTCACCACTGTGGTTAAGATGTGGTAGAGTCTAGGCACAGAAGCGATTGGGTTAAATTTAGGGAAGCGTTTAAGTCATAGTCAAAAGAAACCATCTTTTACTGATGTTTGGCGATCAATCGCTGCAGGTTTGTGGTAATTTTAAAGCAATCCACTACTTCTTTTTCTTCCAGTAGCATGCATTTATTATTAGCTAATTTTCTGGTTCACTTTTCATATTTCATTTTTACAATATTTTTAATATAAATTAGAGTATATTTATACTTACCACAATGCACCACCACAAGTGGTGAATGTATGGTACATATACCAGCCCTACACCCCAAAAACCAATTATCTGCTAATTGAAGCCCTTTGATGCAAGCAGGTTTGTGCTGTGAAACATGACTCATTCATATTAGAAGTTAAACCTGTGGGAGGAAACAAATTTTAAAGTATATTTGGGGGAAAACTTTACAAAATTTAGTAGCAATTTTCATGACTGGTTTTGTTAGCCTGCAATAACATACTGCAGTGGCAGTGTTACCAAGATGGCTACCCTGTGGTGAGTCTTGCCTATAAGGACTTTGAGTAAATGGAAACCTGTATCTCTGCAGGCAGGAACAGCAGCAGGAAGCAGGAATCTTTAATCAGTCTGAAGTTTCTGTTTCCTGGAAGCTGAAATGCACTCGACCTGTGCACATGATTCTCTCTCTCTCTCTTTCTCTCTCTCTTTGTTTCATCCACTGTAAAGCCTATTGTTCTTTCCAGCTTTGTGCGATCTCTCTTCTACTCTTCCTCTCCCTACTTCTTGTTCTCCATCCAATTAACTTAACCCTCTGTTTCTCTATCTGTCCCTCTGTCTGTCTCTTTTCTCATTTACTTATTGAAATAAAGCTGCAGCTGAAAGTGGCGGTGTTAAAGCCAGTGTGCTTCTATCAGGTGTGCCGTTTGGACAGTAAATATCCATCTGGTTTCCACAGAGACGGGATGCCAGAGCCCTTCATGTGGGATATTTGCAGTCTGGTATGATGACACCCCAGACATCATACCAGACTGCATACCAAAATTCTGTTGCGTCTAAATAAAAGGAAATCCCAGCAGTTAAGTTTCAAGATCAGGTAGAAAGCCACGTTCAGCTGTTATATGTTGCTGTAATGATAAACTGCATACAAAACTAAAAGCAATACAGGCACATCCAAGCTAAAGAATGCAGATACTAGATCCTAAACAAGCCAATATTGAAATATCTAAAACCGAGTGATGTTTAGAGCACTACTCGTCTTCATCAGACAACAATGTAATGCAAAGCACCATCATAAATCACATGATAGTAGTTCACAATAGTAAAATGTATGATCGGACTATAAAATGAATCCACATGTAAACATCTCCATATTTCTCCAGCACATTTCTCGAGCCACTCCTCATTTCTTTATATTTTGCTTCCAAAGAACCTGACTTTGTTTTTTAAAGTGGCAATAGTTCTTCAGGCTTTCAAAGTTTTTCTTTAGTGATTGGCTTTCTTTTTCACTCATTTTCAGTCCAGTCATTGTACCTGACCATTATCAGAGGAATGTTTTGTTTGCTAAGCCACCTAACACTGACCTATGAATTATTCAAGCATAGAAAAGGCCCCTCACTCACATGAACAGACAACTTAGCAAAGAACCAATTTTAAATTGTATCTTTAGGCACTTTGTTACGAGAAGCCTGTTGTAAAAACACTGAATTTGTTCCCATTTCTTTAGTTGAATCCATGAAAAATGCCAAAGATACCACAGTTTGACAGACATAAAATAGTATTTTTGCACCAACAAGGTGATTCCCAAAGAGCTATTAACTGAAAACGTGGCATATCTTGGCATGGTGTGCAGTGTGTCCTTAAGAAATCTGAGGAAATTGGACAAGTGGAGGACAGAAGAAGAAGTGCTAGGCCTAATAAAACTATCTACAGCAGATGAACAGTATCTGAAAATCATGTCCTTATGCAACAAAATCCAGCAAAGACCTGACACAGGACCTGAGAGATGCAGCTGGACCTTCAGCTGATCCATCTACTGTTCACTGAAGCCTCATCAGAAATGGTCTCAGTGGAAGGGTGGCTGTCGAGAAACCATTGTTAAGGAAGACTAACAGGGAGAAAAGTCTGAGGTATGCCACATTACACAAGAACTGGACTGAAAATCAGTAACAACAGGTCTGATGGAGTGATAAATCCAAATTTGAAAGCTTTGGTTCAAACCATCATCAGTATGTATGGAGGAGGTCAGGAGAGAGGTACAACAGTGAGTGTCTACAGCCATCTGTAAAACACGGTGGAGGCTCTGTCATGGTTTGGGGCTGCATTTCAGCCAGTGGTGTTGGAAATTTTGTTAAAGCTGAACACAAAAAAGTACTGTCAGATTTTGATCCACCATTCGACACCACCTGGAAAGCATATGACTGGCAACAGCTTCATTTTTTCAGCATGACAATGATCCCAAACACACTGCCAATGCAGTAAAAACATACCTGGATAGAAAAATGGATTGGCCTCCCCAGAGCCCAAACCTCAACATTATCGAAGCAGTGTGGGGTCATCTTGACAGAGAACTGAACAAAAGGCAGCCAACATCCAAAGAAGAGCTTTGAAGGTCCTTCAAGAAGCCTGGAGAACTATTCCTGACTACTTAAAGAAATTACAAGAAAGCTGCCTAAGAGAGTTCAGACTGTGTTGAAGAATGAAGGTGGTCATACCAAATATTGACTTTAAAGTTCATTAGAATTGTACAAACTCTGTTTTTGCCTTATATACTTTATTTCCATGTATGTTTGCATGTTTCAATAAATTACTGCACCTATTTCCCAAATTCCTAGCAAAATATTAAAAAATGAGGGGTGGCTCACATTTGCACAGTAATGTATAAACTTTAAAAGGTTAGAAATAAAATCTTAAATCAGAACTTGACAGAAATCTCTTGAAGGCTCCTTACCTTCTTGTATTTCGCAGGTGTGGAGGATGGTCTGGATGTTCAGGGAGAGCTCCTGCTGCAGGACTCCTTCCTCGTTTGGGAGCCGAAGTCTTTGATCAGAAAGGGGCGGGACCGACACCTCTTCCTGTTCGAACTGTCACTCATCTTCAGCAAGGAGATCAAAGACTCGTCTGGAAGGACCAAATACATCTACAAGAGCAGGCTGAGGGTAAGAACAACGTCCAGCTTCACTCAATTTAAATTAAAAAAATGAAAGTGTAAATGAAAATAATTAGGCAAAAGATTTTCTACACATTGTGCTACAGCTTATCATGTTTCATCTACTTATTTCTTCAGACCTCCGAGCTTGGTGTAACAGAGCACATAGAGGGGGACCCCTGTAAGTTTGCACTGTGGGTTGGACGAACGCCGACCTCAGACAACAAGACAGTACTAAAGGTATGTGCACTCCTGTCATTAAAGAATAAATAAACATTCATACTATGACAGTCTGACTATGACAGTTCTTTCGCAGGGACATTTTGCTGTTTCTTACATTTGTTTTTTCTTAATTACTAGTTTTTGTTTATTTTTAGGCGTCATCTTTGGAACTGAAGCAGGAGTGGGTTCGTAGCATTCGGCAGGTGATCCAGGAGAGGCGGGGTCACCTGCGGGGGGCACTGAGGGAGCCCATCCCCCTCCCCAAGACACCTAACCCCACACTGGGGCGACAGCGCAGCATCACCCGCAGGTCAGCTCACACAGATAGCCTTTAAACAGTAATAGTGACCTCTGACCTGTTATCTCGGGGATCATAATTCTCACTGATGCTAATACCCACACCAAACTCCAGTCAGAAATCACCTTTTTTTTTTATTATTAATTAATAAAAACATTTTTTCAAAAGAAATCACCTATTTTCTTAATGCTGGTCTGATTAATATATTAAAACTCTGTGACAGAATTTATATCACTTCAGTAAAGGTTTTTAGAAACAGCTTCTACTGCTCACTTTCTGGTTTTAGCGTTTTAGTTTTGCAGAAAAAATGTTGCTGCAGTGTAATTTTAGAAACCTCCACAGGGGCCGCCAAAGTTAGACTTCGGAGCGATAGGGCGGGGTTCAAATCCCGACCAGGGCATGCATCCAGTAAGGGCCCCCATTCTACCCAAAGCCTACCTCGGTACATGAGCGAGAGACATATAATTGATGCTAAACTGATGCTAATTGATGATATATATATATCACAGAAAATTAGTAATCATCTTTTAATCCCACAAATTGGTACAGTGTGGGTAACTATGGGAACCATTTCTGTAAAATATCTCGACTTTCCATAAAGCTGCAACCGCTTCTATTAATCGACAGGAAAAAAAATCAGGAACTATTGTGAAAACTGATCAATTAGTCTGTGTAATTCCTGAAGAAAATTGCCAGATATCCAGATATCCTTATTCAAGGGCCTTGTCTTCAAAGAACGTTACCGATCAATAGCCTGATCAGTATTTTGTCCATACCCTTTCTGAACAATCTTAGTGTGTTCAGTCCAAACCACTGACCTAAGTTCATGAGCCAGGATATTCTTCAGTGACTCAAACCAGGTCTTACATCATTTTTCCCTTGCAACAAATAGTAGTTGTTGTTTCACATCATATGACCAACTTATTCTAGTTTTCTTCTCCTGATTGTAATGAAAATTTCTGTGTTTTTTTTTTCCATGACACAAAATGTCCAGATTGGTGACTTTTGTTGTCCAAGGTATCATTCTTTATGTCCACATCTCAAACATATAGTAGGATACTAAATACATGGCATCAAAGTAAAGTATGAAGAGGGATGTTTAAGTGTCTGCTTATCAGAACATTTCTCATTTTCTGGAAAGAAGCCCTGACCTACTCAATCCTACATAGGGCTTCATGCAAGAAATCCCAGTTCTCACTGACTTGACACCCCAGATATTTGTGTGATGGTACTCTTTCAGTTCTATTATTGCCAATCCGAAGAGTGCCCTGAATGCCATCTTGTTTCTTTCTAACCATTACCCACTTGGTCTTTTTCATCTTCAGTTTCAAGCCCATACTAAAGCGTTTCCGTAACAATAATGAGTAGTTTTTGTAAATTTTGCAGACGGGATCCAAGCAGGTTAGTGTAAACCCCGTATCGGATGTTATTTATGGTGACTTTGTTTACCACAACTCCACGAGTCTTCTCCAAAACTTATTTCTGAAGAGATGTTGAAGATCAAAGGTCTTCTGACATCTAACCACAGAGAGCACGCCCAGTCTCTGAATCCAATACAGGTCTCCAAGCAATCAAATGTTGCGGCCATCAAGCCCCAGTTCATGAAGGATATTTATAAGTTTGTCATGCTAGACTGAGTCAGAAGCAAGTGAAAACATTAACATTAACATCCTGGCACTGGTGGATCAAGACCTGGAGACTTCTTTATTACTGTAACATTCAATTATTGCGTGGAGTGAAGGGAATTTTTAGCCCTTGCTTGGTTAGTTGAATGGAAGAAAGGTAACTGGTGACTAATTTGATAATTGATTAATTGTTTTAAATCACAAAATGACCTAACTTTTTAGTTGTGGCCAGTTAAATGTGAAACCTTTATTGTTTCTGAGTTTTGAGCTGTTGGTTGGATAAAACAGGAAAGTTGCAGATATCCCCTTAAGGTTTTGGAAAAGTTAACAGACCTTTTATACCATTTCCTGACATTTTCTACCCTTGAGTGAGAAAATATTTGATGTGTTACTTGGCAGTGGAAATGACTATTAGCTGCAGGGCTGCAGATTTGCAATACAAGAACCAAGAAGCCCAGACTGACGAGGATAAACTGACTAGATTAAAATAGCACATGGCACGTCCACATACTTTTGGCCTCTGAGTGTATTTTAAACTCTAGAAAACAACCAGAATGTTTTTGTTTGTTTCAGGGAAACGAGTGAGGACGCCGACAGTCTGGGTGATGCCAGCAGTCAACCCGACACCGTCTCCATCGCCTCCCGAACATCACAAAACACTGCAGACAGCGACAAGGTAATACACACACACAGAGAGTCACACACACAGTCACAGACAGACTCTGAGAGGGTGTGTCGAACAGTCGTATGACCTCACTGCTGCTGCAGCTGGCTGGGTGTGTGTTTTTGGTGTGTTTGAGGGAGTTTCCACTGTTCATGGTCTGACTCCTTCAAGAAACTTTCACTTCTCCGCTCTCCTGACGAGGTATGTTTGATTTATTTTACCTGCTACTCATTAGTGGGGTCAGTGGCAATGACCTCTGACATTGGAAACTCTGACCCTGCTGGCTGTGGTCTGATTTTTGAGACAGAGGAACATGGACTACTTTATTTTTACTGCGTTGGTGACTTGAAGGAAGATGGAAAGACGATGAAAAAGAAAAGATGCGCTTCATAATGATGTTTTTTTGTTGGTTTTTGTCACTGTGAGGAGTTAAAAGGATAGCATGTAAGTGGAGACAATAACAATGAGTTTAAATGAATCTATCAGAGGAATATTAAAGGAAGCTGGTTTACTGAAATCAACAAATATCAGAAAATACAATTGAAACTGTCCATTTAAAATATAGAAAATTTGTCATTATTTTGTACAATATTTACCATATTCAGAGCATTCAGTATTCAGATTATTATTATTATTTTAATTAATTTAATTATTTAAATTTTTATAAAAATAAAATCCACCAAAATGCAAGGCAAATCCTAATAAAATATCTGAAAAATATTTTCTTAATATCATTAAAATGTTGGAAAATCCTAATAAAATATCTGAAAATATATAATATAATATAAAATAGATAATATATATAGATATAAATATAGATAAAAATATAAATATGTCTAAAATTATTTTTAAAAACTATAATTTTTTTAAATGTCTATTTCCATAAAGATATGAATTAAATGTGCTCCTAACATTAAATTGTAATTAAAATCTTAGTAATATGTTTGTAAATATTTATAGCATAAAAAATAAGTGTTTTTAAATAAATCTTTGGAAATAAAACAAAAAGTAAAATTTTACATTTTTAAAAACTGTGAACTATACAAAAAAATGTGAAAAAAAAAATAAAATAAAAAAAATACCTGAAAAATATTTTAAAAAGGATATAAAATCTTAAGAATATAAAATATTTTGGAAATTATTTCTGAAAATGTCATATTTTTTAATGAATAAATAAAATCCCCATATATGTGTTAATAAAATGTCCTTTTTTAATATGTCATAGAAGCCTTAGAATGAATAATGCAGCCTTGTTCTTTTCCATCAGTTTGTGGGCTTTGCCTATCAGTTTAAATATATCCATCCATCCTCTAGAACTTTCTGGGCTCAGTGTCAATCTTTGAGCTCTCTGTGACAGTTTAAGCAGCGACCTCTGACCTCTCTGACAGACTTTTGCTTCGTCCTTCTCTTCCCTCCATGAACACACACATCTGTTCACAGCTATGTTGGATTTGTCGGGGAACACCCGCCTCATTCCCTGCGGACGCTGCGAGTGTTTCCTCTTCCAGCTGCAGCCCACGTGCTGGATCTCACAGTCAGCGGTAACCACAGCGACCAGATCACATGATGTTATGTGCTGCTCTCTGGGCCAATCAGAGCAAGGTTGTTTTTGGATGATATGAGAGGCTTTCATGGTTTGTGGTTTGGTCATTTGTCTTGTTTCTGCTGCAGTGACGTCAGTTTCACTGATCAATTCTCATTTAGAGTCATTTAAGTCCAGCTAAGTGGTTTTTCATCGCTCTGGTTGGTTGAGCAGCCAGAAAAGCCTGATTGTTGTTTTTAACTTGGAAATAAAAAAAGTCTTAATGTTAGTTTTTAGGATCTTTAGAGACTGTGTCATAGATATCTGTTGTATCTATTTATATTTATTTAACTTTTCCTAACTAATGTTTTTTTGTTTCATCTTCAGATTGCAGAAGTCTTTCACAAAGCTTTTTAGGCTTCTTTTCTTTCAAACATTGTGTCTGCAAATCCAAATAAAATCATCAATAAATTGAAAGGAAAAAATTAGTAATAGCTTACAAAAATATAAATAAAATATCTGAAACAAGTTGTTTTTTTAAAATAAATAAATATATAAATTAAATATCCCATAAATGTCAGAAAAAAACAGTGTTCCATAAAAAAATGAAATATCCAAACAGTATTGGTGACGTTTATAGCTGATTTCTTTTTTCTTTTTCTTTTTCTTTTCTTTGTTTTACAATTTTATCTAGATTTGGAAGATGTGATTCACATCTCTGAGTTTGAAGAGCTCTGGCTATTGATCTGCTGCATAAACAGCGGCTATTGAAGCTGCTGATTAATTCTCTGGAGAAAAGTCTACAGACGGTTGAAGTTAACGTCAAGGCTAAGAGATTTGTTTGTTATCAGAGATTTTGTTCTTTATTCATATTTTATATTGTATTTAGTGTCTGGAAGCTGCCAGCCCTGCAGCTTGAAACGTGTTAAGTCTTATTTTTCTTATTTAATTTGGAGAAAGAAAGGTTGGTTGCTCTTTTATTATTGTCACAGAGGTTTATTGTTGAAGTTCGAAGGTGCACTCCCAGCGAGCTGCATCAGACTGTGGTCATGGACTCCAGGAGACACCTCTCTGCATACTTGAGTGTGAATGAATGTCTGCTCTTCTCAGAGCTTCTAGCACTGATGCTAATAATGCTGTTATTATCGTTTAACAACATGGCAGTGACATCTTCTGCCTGTAAATAACCTGTCCTACCTGTCTGTGTGCAGCTGTCAGGAGGCTGCGAGTTAGTCGTGGTGTTGTTGGATTTCTCCTCTGGGGGACCAGGAGAAATCAGTGTTCGCTGTGGTCAGACGGTGGAGCTGGTGGAGCGCTCAGCAGATCGCCCCGGGTGGTGTCTGGTCAGAACCACAGATCAAACGCCCCAGCAGGTAATGAGGATAAAAGTCTCCATGCCGCATCCAGAAGACAGAACAAACATCCCCACAAATAATACTGCAAGCAAACCAAATGTCCCCACAAGCAGAAAAAGTAAGAAATCTAATGTCCCCAAATCTAATGTCTAATGTCTCCACATGTAACAAAGATTAGACTATTAGATAAGATAAGATTAGATAAGACTATTTTCTTTGACAGACTTAGTTGGCTCCCTCTTGATATAAGATGTCTGTTTCCACGGTACCAATTTATCTTTAAACGTATTAAATCTGACTGTCCTTGTAGTCTAAAACTGTTTTTTTTATTTATTTATTTATTTATTTTTTATTCCTTCTACTTCAAGTTATGCAAAAAGAAGTTCTGATCTTTTTAATGTCCCTTTTGGATCAAAGGAAGTTGGTAAGAAAGCTTTAAAGTTTCGGGATTAAGTTCCTTGTTGTGGTCCAGACCAGCTGAAGACAGGTTAGTGAGGACTGAGGAATAAACTAAGGGGTGTACTAACAGATCCAAATTATTGTGTGCCAGTAAAGGTTTGATTTTTACAGAGGTTCCTAGATGAAAGAAATTAACTGGATGACCTTAGAGATGTGAGATTCAAATTTCAAATGATGGCCGAAAATAAGATTCTTTTCAGATGATTTTATATGGTTGGCAAGATGTAATGAATGACCTCCTTAGAGAAGTTGTCAGGGCCAAACACAGGGACCTCCGATTTCTATTTAACCAGTGAAATCAGTGACACATTTACTGAGGTAGGAGAGGCTGTTAAGCATATAAGCAACATATGTCCCCATAAGTGGCATATATAATGAAGGTCCCCACATGTAACAAAGGAAAGAAACTACATGTCACCATAAGAATGGTTAAAGTGTGTGAGTGTTTCCTGTTTCTTCCGGACGAGCCTTTCTGCAGCTTTTCTGACACTCGAGCATCCCCTCAGTGAACACCAGAGATGGTCTCTGATCGGCGCTGTGTTTCCTCACAGGAGGGCTTACTGCCGATGAGCACCCTCTGCCTGTCGCACTCCCACAGTGCAGCCGACATGGAGGGACTGCTCCCAGCCTCCACCACATCCTCCAGCACCTCCTCTACGAGCACCACCACCTCCTCCTCCTGCAACTCATCCTCTACCACCATCACCTCCACCTCCAACTCCTCCACTGTGAGCGCCGGGAGGGGTGAGTATCCAGATTACTTATTGTTTCCATTCCCATCAGCCCCATCAGGACCTGACAGTAATCACAGATATTAATGATGCTGTAACTGCCATGTGCAGCTCAGGAAAACATCTATGAATGTGATTCTGGAGTAAAAATACCTTTAATGCCTGTAAACTGTTGTAGCACATCCCTTGTTTGCCCGATGTCACTTCCTGTTTAGCCAGAGGCAACTTTAAACATCCTCACGCTGTATGTGTCCCACATCCTCGCTCTCTCTCTGTGCCACCTAAATATTTAAATCCATGTTTGTAAAGTTGTAAACATGCTTGAGTCCTCGAGTGCTCGTCACGCAGCTGAACATGAAAAATTAAATGTGCTTTGTTCCTGTCAGACTCTGCCGCTTCACATTAACATCACAGCTTTATGAGCTTCAAGGAGATGGTCCACAGTAATGAGGAAACATCTCAAAATGCAGCTTTTTCTTTAAGCTTCTGAAAAACTAAACCTTTAATGTCAACTCTGATCATCACACAAAATTAAGATCAAACGTTTCCTTCTTTGTGCTTCATTTTCATTTTGAAATAATGCCAATTTTAATCTAAATTGCAAATATGAATATTAACGTGACTTCTCACCCACCTGCAGTACCTTTACAGCCCACCAGGGGGCCGAAGCCCACACTGAGAGTTACTACAATAGAGCTTTTTCAAAGACCATCTGAAACCTTGCCAATGTGTTTTATTGACAACCCTTTGACCGCAATGATGGAAAAGAGTTTTCAATAATGCCAATACCTCCACCTGTGTGTGCAAGCTGTGGAACAAACTATATGTCAGCACAAGAAAGGGTTAACATGGGATTTAGCAGGAGGGGGTACTCTAAGATCTGGTGTAGCAGTTTATTCAGGGGAACTGAGTCAGTTAGAAACAGTAGATTCTTGACAGGCTGCTTCTGTTCTGAGGTTTACTGCTCAGAGGGTTACAGCTTTTTGTGGCTTGATGTTACATCACACAACAGCTGCTTTTGCCAGTATGAAGACAGTATAAAGGTGGAATCTGCATAACCCCGGGAATACACCAGGTGTGTGTCGGTTCCCTGAGAGCGTTTTGTTGCTTCCTCACACCGGGTGCGTTTCTGCAGTGGAGCGTTTAAGTCTGCACAGGGTCTTTTATTTTGAAAATTGACTGGATTCTCAGTCAGAATCAGAATACTTTATTAATCCCAGAGGAAATTATGTAGTCACTCCAAAACAGTAAGAACAGTAACTAACAAGTTAAAGTACCAATATTAAATAATACAATATATTACAAAATAGTACAAAATAGCTCTAATAAATACAAGTAGCCCTAATATATAAATATCACAATATATTACACAAAATTGAATATAGATAAAGTTGAACTGTGCTGTTCCTGTGTCCAACTTTCTGAAAATTGACGTGATCTGTTACTAAAGAGCATCATCAGCTTACATTTAAAATGATGCCTGCAGCCTATGACCAAACCTAGCAGAGACCATGGATACCACAGTCTGCCCTGCACCAGTGCAATATCCATCGCTGTAAGTTGTACTACAGAGCAGCCATTCACAAACTTCAGACCACCATAACCTTTCCAAATCCTACCAAATACAAATAAGTGCGTCTGTGATGTCACACCTTCCATCCTTAGCACAGCTACAAACCCAGTGGTTTCAGAAAAGCGTTTAATCTGCACGGGATGTTTTATTTTGAAAATTCACTGCATTATCTAAGAAGTGTGTTATAGTTTCTACATTCGTGAGTCTGCTCGGGTCAGAGTGGCTAAAATATTTCCTAGAAGTTTAGAAAACATAACAAAACAAGAAAGAGACTTTTAGTCTCAAGACACTGATATTCCTGTTTTAATAAGTTTTACTACAAGTAAGAAAAAATAACCAGATGTTTACATGGCTTTATTCTTTGTTCCTGCACTTCTGCATGTTGTGATTTCATGGACTGGATTTAATTTAAAAAACCAAAACTTGTTACGTCCATCCAGCGTCGTCCAGCAGAAATGGCAGCATGAAAAATGTATTTAAATTTGAGTTGTAATCGTTGCACTTTTGCATTTTCAGTGTTGACTGAAAACTTTAAAGGGTTAAAATGTGACCGCAGGACTGAATGTGGCCTCAACCTGTAAGGCAACTTTGTCCGAGCTGTAATCTGGTTTGGCAAGATGTTTGGAACACACACACACACACAAACACACAGGGTTAAACATTGACCTGAAGGAGTTTCACACAGACAGGAATCTACAGTTTAACATCCTGACTGTGTGTGTGTGTGTGTGTGTGTGTGTGTGTGTGTGTGTGTGAGGTTAGTGCTCAGGAGGATTCTGCGGCGGGCGGTTCGGTTCTGTG
>VUQS01073932.1:0-10742 GCA_015108495.1 Heterochromis multidens
TTTTCTTGTAAAATTTTTTTTTTTTTTTTTTTTTTTTACATTTCACAGTATTTTAATGTCAATATTAACATTTTGAAAGAATGACTTTAAATCTAACAGGTCTATAGTGTTTTTACTTTAAATGCAAAATCTGGGCACTTCTTCCAGCGCTGAGGTTAGTAAAATATCAAATGCTAGATCAAATAACACAGCAGAAAAATACACAAAGAAAAACTAGTTTGTGGAACGCATGGAGACAGGCAAAATTAAAGACAGAGCAAATGTGAACAACATTTAACTATTCAACAGGTTGTTATTGTTTCTCCTGTTTCAGTGTCTGTGTTCCTTTTGTCCATCTGTCCCTCCTGCCTCAATCTCAATCTAATCTGTATGTAGGATTTTCATCCTACTTGGCACCTTCATCTTATCACTTCTTCCAGCTTTCTGGTTTACATGACAGAGCAAAACAATAAATCTCCACTGCACATAAGAGGTAAAAGTAGGCCACGCTGCTTCTTCCACCCACATGCCGTATAAAAAAAAAACCACACAAATACAAATCCATGCACAAATGCACATGACCACAGGAAAATATGAAGCTTTGAAGCCACCGAAACACACTCATGAGCCATCCTCCATTCTGGCTACACACACACACGCAATACAGGCAGACACAGACAGCATCACAACCTTCTGCAGTACTATTCATGTGGACTAGAAAGTCACAGGGGACTGCGATAAAAAGCCATATTTTTATATCGCCTAGAAGAGAAGGTGGCCCTCCTGGTTTGCGTCCAACCTCCCATGCCTCCTCCATCAATTAATCAGTAGAAGTATTTTTAAAACAAGTTGTGCTAGAACTTGATGGACTGTTTAAAAATGCATTGAGCACCAGAGCAGAGCAGCTGCAGCTGAAGAGGCTTGTGGTGGCAGCAAAAAAAAAAAAAGGCACCAGCAACAAACGTTAAGACTGGGAGAGGAGGCAAACACAGAGGTGAGACAGAGAGAGAACATGCAGAGGAGGTAATCAAAGGAAAACATGAAGGGAGTGGGGGTAGAGAGGCAGAGGGACAAGGAGGAAAGGTGCTAAGAAATGCAGGAAAAAGAAAGGGAAAAAGAGACCCTTTACACGTGTGAGTGGCAGAGTATGGGGGGCACTATTTTTAGAACTGGATTATCCTTGGGGTAAACTGGAGTGGATGGATGAATGCAAAATCAAGCAAGGTGTGGTCGCATGAGGGTGCAATACCTGCAGCTTTTTGTCTGCTGCAACCAAACCAGTTTCAGGTTTTTTCATTCTGGTGAAAATGTCTTGCATACGGTTACACTCCAGCAACTTTAGAATAAGAACAAAATCTTTATCCCCAGACTTAGCCGAGCGATTGGAAGTTCTGTCTTTCCAACAGATTTTTGTTTTTTGCCAGCCATCAGGCTTTGTGTTTGAGAGCAGTGGCTCCACTGTTGGCACTCTGTGCAAGTATTTGAAAGGAGTGAATTCCCTGGCTACATCAGATCTCTCCGTTATATGGCGCACAGGTTTCTTCCATCTGCTTCCCTTCTAAAGATGGGCTCCTGACGCAGCACTCCAGGTGCAATGTAGGCTGAATCTAAAAGTGTAAATACGCACATATACAACACACTCTGTCACCCAAGCACACGGACTGGCTCACACATACAGACAATGCAGGCAGGCAAAGGACGCACTTGTACTGTAAGTACGCACCAACTGTGATGTCCAACTCTCTCTGTTATAGTCCAGATAATGATCAGTACTATAACAACATCTAGCTGCAACTAAAGAAGAAAGGAAGTTTTTTTGCAATGTTTTCATATTAATGTACTGTAACAAGTACTGTATTGTCCTGGTCCTTGGTCTTTGACCCAGTGTCTTGTGTTTATGGACTTTCTAGTTTTGTCTTATTTTGAATATTTTCTGGTGATTCTTAGTTTGCCTTGCTATTTGCTTCATGTTTTCCTTTTCCTTAGTTCCTGGTTATAATTTTGTTTATACTGTTTATGTATTTTCCTGATTAGTTCCATTCTCAGTTCCTGTTTTTTTAGAGTTTATTTTTCATCCTCTTGTGTCAATTCCCCTGCATTAAGTTCATTCGTGTCTGTTTCCCCATTTAGTTGTCACATTTCACTTCCTGTTTTATTTATATAGTTATTTGTCCTCTGTGCCTTGTGTTCAGTTTTACTTCCCCTTGCCTCGTTTTCCCAGATCATTTGTGCCCGTGTGTTTCCGGCAGGTGTGTCCAATTCCCATCATCCCTCAGTGTTTATATTCAAAGGTACAGTGTATGAAATCTCACCACTAGATGTCAGTAGATTGCAGATTGCAGTCAACTTAATTCTGTTTTCTTACTCCCAAATTCAAGGGCATAATCGTATCTACGGTGGCAAACTTGTCCTTGTCTATTTACTGTGAAACTTTGTGAAAGGAGTCCGATACAAGTAGATGAGTCAGTGAAGCTCACTTCTGTCCGATGACAGCAATACTGACGGGAGTTGTTGAGGGTATCCTGAACTCTTCTGTCGGTAAGCGTTAGCTGCTGTTAGCCGGTGTTAGTGAAACTTTCTTTGAAGTGGATCTAACATTGTTGGACTCAGACACTTAGCAAATAAACTCATACGATGTGAGAATGTAATCAAACTGTTTATCAGAGAGAAAGTCTGATTTTTAGGACACCCGAGACTAACATTAACATAATTTTAGCTTATAACCAGCTGTTGTTGTTGTTTAGCCAGCTCGTTGTCAGCTGTCTGGTGACGGGAAGGTCACATGTCTAATCTGCTGGCAATAAGTAATTGCGACAATATCAGGAATAAATGAGCATGTTTATGCATGTTTGCATGTGTTAGAGCCCTGACTTCAGTTCAGGAAATGAGTCTTGAGGTGAGGAGGAAGAGGATGAGGTGGAAATGAGGGAGGAGAGATGATGAAAATATACATGTACAAATGTTAAATGGTCGTATATAGTTTGAAAGAGCTATTTGTGATCTTTAAATTAAAAGTAACATATATCTGTGGTCAGTTTCTAGCCACATATATAAAAGGCGATTAGGCAGAACAGTGATGTCCATCTCGGCCACTGTATTCAAGATGGCGGGGCAACATGGCGGCTTCTACAAATCAGCACTCACAAATTGAATCCATTCAGTTTGTTGGAAGACATAACTACACACTAATCAATGTATATTTATATGCAGTATTTATACAATATTTACAATATTCTTTTTTTCTATTAAATAACCTCAAAAAATTACTTACTGTACCTTTAAGCCTAGTCAGTCCTTTCTTCTTTGCCAGATCATTGTTATCCCCTCCTGTCATGTTTTTGGTTGGTTTGGTTTTCTGCTTGTCATGATTTTCCTGAACTTTCTGGATTTTTGTACCTTTTGGACTCAGTTTCTTATGGATTATTTCCATGGACTGTCACTAAAAGTGCGCTTTAAGTTTTCATTCTGCCTGTTTGTGTCTAGGTCTGCATTTGGGGTCCACATCCACACGGGACACGACACGTATGGCATGAAGGGAACACCAAATACTGATTTTCTTTCTTGACAAGGTATGTTTTTTTCAGAAAGCCGTGCCAAATTTAAAAGCAGACCTTAACCACTCCTTCCCTCATTTTAAACCTGTAATGCTTAGGATTTCTTTACCATCACAGTTCTGTTTTGATATTATTTACTGTATGATCAATAACTGCATCAGGATTGCTTCTTAAATGGTGAAATCACTTCTGTCTGTGTCGGAATCTTTCTGAAACTTTCCAGAAAAGACAATCCAACACTCTCACGCCTATTTCCAGTGGTTTGGATGTGAGACTGTATGTGGGGTTTGCACTTTGTTCTCTGGCTTTCTTTTTATAACACTATGAATCTCTTCCAGGAGAGACTTTTGGCAATACCCATCATTATTTCTTCTCCATCTCAGTGATGAGTGGCTTTTTCCCAGTGCCCTACAGAGTGGCCATTCAGTTCAGGTGCAAAATTTGTCTGCAAGGGACTGACAAAAAATGCATGGTAAAAGTCATTTATGCAAACCCACCAGATCATGCTGCTGCTTTAATCAGATAAACATGTACTTATTTCCCCTTGAGGTTAGTGCTTATTGCAGTTATTCATCAAATAAAACAAGAAAACTAACATGTTTCATCATTTCATGATCATAACGAGCACACACCAATCACTACTCTTCATTAAAATGCTTTAAGTTTGTTTGGCTGCACTCTGAGCTGATACAACTATTTCTCTGCTGGTGTTCTCCTGACAAAATATACCCAGACATACCCAGCTGCATGTTGCCCTGAGACTTCTAAAGCTTGTGAACTTTAATATGAAAAAAAAAATGAAGTAGCAGTAGACTGGTAAGTGAATAGTGGGTGGCATGTAAGATCAATATGGACACTTACTGGGAAGTAGAGCAGTAGCGCACCAAACAAGATGGCTTCCAGCAGAATAAGACCAGATGTACGAATGCTCTGTTAACAAGGAGAGAGAGACAGAAAACTCATGAATCAATGATGGGGAGAGCTTGGTTATTTATGGATTGCTGAAGAACACTGAAAAGAATGATTCATCTGATGTTATCAGATGTAGAGGCTGCTGATGGGCATGCAAAAGGATCTATAATGTTGCTTGTATTGATATTTATTCTGGATTTGCAGCCAGCTTCTCTTCACGTTTGTCCATTTTCTGTCTTGTATCTGCTTTGTCCTTTGGGGGCACCGAAGTTTACCTTTCAGATTCATAACTGTTCACGCTAAGTTTTGCAGCTCTGACTTGCATGCCACTGCATGAAAATGAAAATGACACAACGCTGCCTCTTTCAAAGCAAACAAACACAAATGGAGTTCGATAGATAGATAGATAGATAGATAGATATTTTCCCTGAATCACTGAGTGAAAACAGAACTTTTCTGGGTTGCATTTAATTACCCACATTACCACATAGAAGATTTTTTTTTATGTCTTTTATGTTAATCCAAAGGCCTCCAGGGACATCTCTTGTGAAGTGAAGAAATATGGGAGATTCTGAGGCAACAACACAATTGTCTATAAATAGATCCCCAGAAAAGATTTAAGTCATCTTTGCTCGAGGACTGATTGTAATTATGCTACACTGCAAGAATCTCACATTGAAGCGAAGGAGGGCTTGGTATGGTTGATGGTAATGATGTCAGTGTAATAAGCAGTAAAGGGTTATAAAATCAACTGGGCTGTCTTTTCTTTGGCTCAAATTCTTGAAGGTGTATCATGTAAATTTGTGTGAATTTGCAATGCTGTAAGAAGCAGCAGTATGTAGTAAATGTAGCATTACATTTTTTTTTTAATTGACTAGATTTTCTTTGAATACTGAAATTGTCTGAGGACAAAATCTCAAATGCCCCCTCTTAATCTGGGCCAATAATCTAAATGTAATTCATTGAACTGCATGCTGCCAGTGAGGTCAGGGAGTCAGTTTTTTTTAAATATTGTCTCTCATGGCTTAGCACTGTGGAGGAATGATCAGCTACAACACAGTGGTTGCTATTTTCGAAACTTCCTTGAGTTTGTCATTATCGTTGAGCTTAAATTTAACCCCTGACTCTTCATCCTTATTTAATTTAAAATATTTTGCATGGCATTTCACTGACATTTCCAGTTACTCTTAGCAAAGAAGGAGGTTTCAAATTAGGGGACTTGGCATTGCATTTCCACAAAAAAGGCAAAAATGGAAGTGTGGGGAGGCTTAAAGTTACAGACTGTTAGTCATTAGTATGGGTTAAGCTCTAAAACTGTTATGCCATACAATTTCAGGATCCATCCACTCATTAGCTTAAGTGCTTATCCAATATAGTGTCACTGTGGACCAAATGCCCGGGTACACCCTGGACAGGTCGCCATTCCATCAAAGGGCCAATTTAATGATGCAATTCAGTATTATTTTCCTTGTGTGGGTATGGTCGCTTTAGTTTTTAGGTGGAAAATTGGTGAATATTTGCAGACAAGAAGTATAATGTGATCTTTAAATTTTTAGGTATTCTTTATTACCTCTGCCAGGGAGGTTATGATTTTGGTCACGTTTGCATGTGTGTCATTCTGTCTGTAAACACGACAGCTGGAAAAGTTTTAAATGAATTCTCATAAAACTTTGTAGGGGTGTAAAGTGGGGTCATGTTAACAATCCATTAAAATTTGCCTTACATCCACCAAGGTCTTCAAGGTCAACTTAATGATTTATTGGTCGAAAATTGACAAAAAGTCTTATAACTTAGAAACTATGATTCTTACAGGTGTGATGTGTATTGTCAACATATAGAAAGTCCTGTATAAAGATTTAAAATATCATGTCACATTTGACCTCTGACGTCTCCTTTAAAGTCAATAGTTTGATCTGAAGGTCAAAGTGATAATAATGCTATATAGAGTTATTTTTAAAACTATGTTTCTTACAGCCATTGTTTGTATAAACAACATATAGGCATATAGGGAATGATATATGGGGATTCTAAATATCACATTACTTTGGACCTCTGACCTCTTCTTCAAAGTCAAATAAGGTCAAACTTTCATAAAATGTCTTTTATCTTTAAAACTATGCTTAAAATTCTGCTGCCTTTATTTGTATTGGCAACATTTAGGAAATTATACTGGTGTATGGGGATCCTAATTATCACATTATAGTTTGCATCCAAATATCATGTCACATTTGACCTCTGACTTCACTTTTACATTTCACATCTGCCAACTATGTCAAGCATATTAAAATGGGTTTCAACAGGGCAAATAACAAAAGCCTGTACTTTGCACTTGTTTTTACTGCACCGCAAACTTCTTAAAGTACGTTTTAAAAAACAAAGAAAACAAAATGAATGTATACAAAAGACAATACTATTCCCTCAAAAGTAAATACTGCCCACAGAGTGCGCTGCCTCGGCGAAGGTTTACGTTTTCTGAGTAGTTCTTGGTTCTTCTGTATTTCAAATTCCCTCTAAATTTTGCCCTGAAAAAGTTGAGATTCTGAGTGCATGCCGGTGTAAGCTCTGCTGACATCACTACACATGCCCAAACTCCCTCCAAAGCCTAAACTAAGTAGTTGAATAAGTACTTAAGCATGTGCCTATTCGCATTAGAAAAGCATGCAGCCACTTTTTTGCACTCTCTTTACCTTGTTTCTCCTGAAGTGGTAGACCACCACCATGCTGGACAGGTCCAGCATCATGCAGAGACCCTGGAAGGAGGCCACAGAGAGCCGCAGAGCACCGTCCTCCTGCACCAGGCAGGGTGTGTCATCCCGGCAGTAGGGACAGCCCTCGCGGCACGGTAGGCACTTGCCGGACATGTCGGAGGATTCGTCTTTGTGAGAGCTCTGCTCCTTACCTGAAGATGTAAAGACACTTTAGTTTTGTTTCATTATCAGTTAAATCATGCTCTTCAAGTTCAAAGAAAGAAAGCCTTTGCAAATTCATATCTAATCACATCTCAGGACACAGGTCTGATTAGCACTGCAATTAATTTGCATTTAGCTGTCACAGACTGACTCCTTATTAAATGCTCAGTTAATCAATTTCAAGGCAAAGAAAGCATCAAGCCAATGAATCAAAAAGCCTTGGGGAGATAATTACAAGAATGCAGCCTGTAATTAAGCAAATGATGGATAATGAAGGCGAGGAAGATACAATATTGTGTCACTGCTCTCTTCCTCAGTCTTGTTTGCATAATTGTTGTAATATCAGTATGTGACACACTTGGATTTGGATGGGGTTTATCAATTCTCTCCATGATTTTTTTTTCCTTTGAGAATGTTCATTTTTAGCATGAACTGGCTCTTTTGAAACCTGAATTTAATCAATTATGTGTAAAGACATGACAGATGATGCAAGAAATATAATTCTTAATTCCAGGATATGTCAGCTGCGGTGGGATTTGCAGTCAATCTGTAGCTAAAATCCTTCATTTTCAAACACACAGACATACAGCTCCTTGAGAAAATGATGTTTGATAAGCATGTAATTCCTCTGTAAGTCCCAGAGCTCATACAGTATGCAAACGCCTCGAAGTTGCACAATGCTTCAGCAGAGCGTGATTGTAAGAGAATGTGCTGAAATTACTTGGATAGTGGTTAAAAAAAAAAGAAGCAAGAAGTGAATTTATGTAGTCACTGAAGTGGTTTTGTTTGGTTGAGAAAAGAATGTGAGGTGGTAATTGTGATATGAAACTCAGTATTTTTGCTTTGAATCACAGAGAAGCTGAATATCTGCTCATATACATTTATGTACGCACAATAAGAGTTCAGTCCTCGTCAGGATGTTATTTTCTGTATATATATCCTTATGCAAATTCATGATGAATGTGAGTGTGATTCATGCAGCGACTGCCACAAACTGTCTAGTTAATGTCTGCCCTTTAAACTCCTCATACATAGATACACTCACGGCCACTTATTATGAACATCTGTTCAACTGGTCATTAATGCAAATACCTAAACAGCCAATCACATGGCAGCAACCCAATGCAATTTAGGCATGTCAAGATGAGCTACTTCAAACTGATGCAGAATGGGGAATGAATATGATTTAAGTGACTTTGAACATGGCATGGTTGTCGGTGCCAGACAGGGTGATCTGAGTATCTCAGAAGCTGCTGATCTACTGGGATTTTCCCACACAACCATCTGTAGGGTTTACAGAGAACGAGCGACCAAGGTATACAGAAGAGCATCTCTGGACACACAACACATTGAACCTTGAATCACATGAGCTAAAGCAGCAGAACACACACCTCCTGTTAGCTAAGAACAGGAAACTTGAGGCGCACCAAAACTGGGCAATAAAAGCCTGGTCTGAGAGATCTCCATTTCTGCTGCAGTATTCAGATAGTAGGGTCAGAATTTGGAGTAAACAACATCAAAGTATTGGATCCATTCTGCCTTCTATCAACAGTTCAGGCTGCTGGTGGTGGTGTAATGGTGTGAGGGATATTTTCTTGGCACACTTTCTATTGTTTAAAAGCCACAGGCAACCTGAATATTGTTGCTGATCATGTCCATCCCTTTATGAACACAGCGTGCCCATCTTCTGATGGCTGCTTCCAACATGACAGTGAGTTTACTGTACTCAAATGGCCTCCACAGTCACCAGAGCTCAATCCAATAGAGCACCTTTATATCAATAACAAAAATGATGCAAAAATATAACAAAAAACGAAAAAAGGTCTAGGTGGAAATCAATAGTGGTGAAAGAAACAAGTAAGAAATTGATAACTATATTGTCTAAAATTGTTAAAAAATTGTATTGTGTTTACAAACAGAGTAAGTCCAGATGGAGAGAAGTCTGTTACAATATAAAAAAAAAAGATTAGAAAATGTCTAAAAAACACTCCCAGTCCCTAACTTCAGCTCGTCAATTTCTATCTACTTTCAAGTCATGCAAGATGTCAGTAAATAAGCACCACCTGTGGTGTATGAGTCAAGCTGAGTCAAACTGGACCTTGTTTTAGCTCAGCCACGTTTTAGCCTACAGCCCATTTGTTGAGTTGTTGTGCATCATGACTACTGAGATTACTCCATTACTGAATAAAAGGACTTACAGTAAGGAGAGGTGTCCTCAACAGACACGCTGTGAAGACTAAATTTCTCTGATTGTTACAAGGTGTGTGTGGCAGGTTTAGATTTGACTACCAGAGCATGTTGGGGATTTTTGTTGGAGTATGGTGGTGTTGGTTTAAACAGATAAAAATAACTAGTAAGATGTCTGAGACAGTGATTGGCTTTTTGCCACTGCCACCTACACCTTTGCTATGTGCAGAATTATATAATCTAAAGTAAAGTATTCACATTACTTTATTATTAATAACCAAAATCAGAAGAATGCTGAATTTAATACAGTACAACCACAACCGCCCTCTCTCCTCTTTATCCCAGTGGCTTCTCAGAGAAACAGCATATTATCTTATGCTGGCACAAGTACAATCTTTATTCTATTTCTGCACTACCCTCTCTGCATCCATGGTAGTAATAGATAGAATGTTAAGTAGACAAAATCTAATTTAAAATGATACATAAATACTATATATTATATAATAGTTTTAAATATAATTTTAAAGTGGGTACTTATTGCAAACTATTACTCAGATTATGGTGAACTACTTTTTTTTTCTCTCAGCTGCTCCAGTTGGAGGTCACCACAGTAGATCATACGTTTTCATCTCCTCCTGTCCTCTGCATCCTTCTCTGTCACACCACATTTGTGTGCATGTCCTCTTTCATCACATCCTTTTCCTATTTCCTCTCTCCTGGCAGCTCCATCTTCAACATCATTCTCCCGATATACCCAGCATCTCTCCTCTGCACGGCTCAATCTTGCCTCTCCTATTTTACCCCTGAACCCTGCAACCTCAGCTGTTGGAGGGTTCTTACACTCATTCCTGATCCTGTCCATCCTTATAGCTAACAACACAAATCTCATCATCAGCATATATGTGTCCCTTATCTAAATGCATTTGTGTTGGTTCGCATCATCTTTTGTTTCATTTGAGGATCAAATCATGCTCACAATGGCTTGAAAGCGGACAGAAGAAACCTCAGCCCATTTTCACACATCTGTCATGGGGGCAGATGTTCACAGTGATACCACACCTCTCTATTTAAGCACAGGCAGTCCTTCCAACCACTTAAACTACTGGAGGTGAAAAGACTTTTTTTTATTTGTTTTTTTTTTATGTTTACAGATTTCCTTTTTTTTTTTTTTTTTTTTTTTTTTTTTTTTTAAAAGGGGGAC
>VUQS01073935.1:0-10666 GCA_015108495.1 Heterochromis multidens
ACATACCGTATTTTCCGGACTATAAAGCGCAATATCAATGAATGGGTCTACTTTCATACATAAGGCGCATCGGATTATAAAGCGCATTCAGCGAAACAAAACAGTCAGATAAGTCAAACTTTATTCAACTCATTCACAATAACTCTCAACATTGTTCAGTTGTAACATAAAATACAAAACAATACACTCACTTTTTCAGTTCATTCCTCTCATGTCTCTTAACAGGTGCCATTTTGGGGTCCTAATAAACACACCGTAATATTATGTTGAAGTACAGTACGTATTACTCCGCGAGGCCCCTGACTACGGTAGCCGCAATGCTCCAACAATCCATCAAGGGGTGCGGCTTCGTAGCTTACCAAAGTCATTCTAAAGCATTTTGACAGATTTTTGAGCACCGTGTACCACATAAAATCGGTTCGAGGTCAGTAAGCACAACCAGAATTAATACATAAGGCGCACCGGATTATAAGGCGAACTGTCGATTTTTGATCAAATTAAAGAATTTTAAGTGCGCCTTATGGTCCGAAAAATACGGTACTGTAATAAAATAAGAATAATACGTTTAACCAGCAAGGGCAGCAACATTTAAACATCTAGTCAGCTAGTTGCACACTTCCCCATTCAAAAGAGGCATGAAAGACCAAGAATCTCACGGAACTGGAAGCTTTTTGCAGGAAGAGTGAATCCTCCCCCAAACAAGAACTGAAACACTCCAAGCTCCTACAGTCGCCATACAGAGTGTTACATTTCACCTGCTTATCTATTTCCAGTAATACATTTTGAGCCACACTTTACCATGCCATAATAATAATAATACTAGTAATACCTTGTTTTCTCTGGACTCCAACACACGAGTACTACACCAGGAAGCACACAGCCTCTCTGTGTAAATAACTACTTGATGGAAAAAGTTTGTATTGTGTTTAATGGCTCCTGTTTCCTTCTAGCTGGTGAGAAAACAGTGCCGTTCAATCTGGACCCAGCCCACCGCCCACGGCGTCAGGACTGGCCAGGAGAACTGTGTGAGAATGGCTCGTTTTACTTCGCCAGAAGAGATCTCATTGTGAAGGAAGGACACTTGCAGGTAGGGGGAGGGGGTCAAAACTGTGCATGTATGGTTTATCATGAGTTTCAAGCAGCAGCCTGATTGCATGCCTGAAAATGCCTGCATACACACAAACCAGTCACTGATTTATTCCTGGTTGGCACCAACATTAAGCACACACCGATAAAACGGCAGCAGATGAGATCGAAAGACAAATGGATCATATTTAATCAGCTAAGTTTGTCAAGAGGTCGTTCAATCCCTTTTACTGGAAAAAAAAAACTCCAGTTTTGCTTCCTGCAACCTTCTGAAATTTCTGCACTCCTTGTTTACGGAAAGGGCAGCAACAGCTGTAGAAACACCAGGAAAAACTTGATTGGACTAGACAAACTGATGATCTAGTGAGTTTGGAAAAAGAAAAACTAAAAGAAGAGAAAATGCATGATATTTTGCGTTGGGAGAGATTAATTTTTTTGTTATTGCTTAGACTGCAGAAAAAAGTCTGCTAAAATGAGGAACAATTTTCTTTGTGTTTGTAAAAAAGTGGCAAAGAGCAAGGAACTGAACTGTGGGAGGAGGTAAAGAAAAGTAGACTTGTTTAAGTTGGATTTCTTGATTTCAAAGGGGTTTTTCAGCTGTGTTGTATTCTTGTGACTCGGGTTGGGGGGGGGAAATGTTTGCATATCTTTTTTTGTGTGTGTGTGTGTGTGATTCTTACTGAAACTGATGTTGGGTTTGATTTCATTTGATGTTCATGGTGTTAAGTATTTCCCTTTACTTGTTTAAGAGAAGCATCTGACAAAACAAATCTTAGATGTCAGGAGAGAGACCTGGCTGGCACCCCAAGAGGAAAACAATTGTAATAAACCTGAAGAACTAATCAGACCATGACAACTACTTTCTTTCAGTTTGTGAAACGGCATATTTATGTCTTGCTTGTGTTTTCATCTCTAGGGTGGTAAGTTAACCTACTACGAGATGATGCCGGAGTACAGCGTGGACATAGACGTGGACATCGACTGGCCTGTGGCAGAACAGAGGGTTCTCAGGTGAGAAGCTCCCCAAATAATGTCTTCCAGTTCAACAGTCCACTCCCTTTTTCTCATCCAGTCTGTGCTTCTCTAATCAGGTACGGTTACTTCGGTAAGGTCACACCAGAAGTAGTCCGCCTAATGTTCTGCAACGTTTCCGGCTGTTTAACAGACGGAAAGATCTTAATGTCTGTATCCGGACAGGAGATGGTGTCTATCAATACCAGAGACACAACTGGGCTTCGCATGCTGCAGAAGGAACAAGTGGAGGTTGGCTTTTTATCAGCTGGCTAAACAAAATTAAGTAAACTGGCCCATCTCGTATAACATCGCTCACAAACTACACTCTGTCTTGCTTCATC
Source organism: Heterochromis multidens (assembly GCA_015108495.1). Taxonomy (NCBI): domain Eukaryota; kingdom Metazoa; phylum Chordata; class Actinopteri; order Cichliformes; family Cichlidae; genus Heterochromis; species Heterochromis multidens. The sequence goes on from VUQS01073935.1 coordinate 2,442, forward strand.
AGGTCATACTGTTGACCTCTGAGGAGGACCCCGTTGACCAGACTTTGCTTCAGAAACTTGCAGATAGGATAATGTGCAAGGTCGAGAAGGTGGGAAAGGAGCCGCTGAATGATTTGCAGCCAATCGTGAAGGACAAGAAGCTGGATTGGAAGGATGTGGCGTTCATGGGTAAAGCAACTGTACTTTTAGTTGTTAAGAGTTTAAGGTTACTGCTTTAAACAAGTGGTGTATTTATCATTTATGTTAAAGTGTTGTCACTGCTTAAATCAATTCTGACTTTTCAATTGTTTCTGGAGCAAAATGGGCACTTAAAGATCTCTGTTTGTGTTTGTGCAGCCAGTCTTTGCAGCCTGTTTAAGTAAATTATTATACAGCCTAATTATGTTTTCTGTTCCTCTCTCAGGTTTTGATCAAGCAGATGTGAAATGCCTAAACCTGGCAGGTTTGAGTGCAGTACCCGGAGATGCTCCAGTTATTGCTTCTAAGGCTGCAAAGTACATCTGCCACTGTTCTGGGGGATTGGGAGCCGTGAGGGAGTTTGCTGAGCACATTCTCCTGCAGAAACAAATGGCAAAATCTCAGAGGGATCAGGACCGCATCGACCGCAAGAACTTCTGATCTTAAATGAAATCTACATGGAAAAGGTCGACAGTGAGAGAAGTTCCAGTAATAAAATAAAACGATGCATATGTATGTTAGAAATATTGAGGCCAGATTTACAGTAATGGTAAAAAAGAAAGTACACCCTCTTTCAATTCTAAGGTTATATAGATCAGGACATAATTAAAAAAATTAATCATAAATTAATATTGAAACACAATGCTTTGTAAAATACACAAGAAAACTGTTCCCACTAAAGGTGGGTACACCAAACTCGTTGCACCACTTGAGGCATAAATGAACCATTGAGTGCAACCAATTCTATGGAGGAGGAGATACAAGCAGCTGGTGATGAGTGAACCAAAACAAATGACTGAAACCGAGCATCGCTGGAGAACTCGTTAGCTGCACTCCATATTACAGGAAGAGCAAACAATGGAAATTACTGATGTGATTACATGGTGGAAAATCTGGGCTTTAAACAGCTGCTTAAAAAGATCGATCCAAGATACAACATCCCAGGTAGAAAACATTTTTCAGTTTTATTGTGACAGTGCCGTGCCGCTCCTGAAGAGTTACAAGGTTAGAAGTTATTTTAGTTATTGTTAAATTAAAGTGTTGAGCAGTTACTTTATACATTGTTTAAACTTTCCAGGAAAAACACTACCTAAGCTACTTTTATTTATTTATATTACATTTGAGTTATGCTGTCTGACTATTTATAATACTTTGGCATTACTATAGCACTGTAATGCTATTGCACAAGGTGCTTGCTTACATTGAAGTAGGTAGTCTGCCATCAGTGACAGTAGCTGACAGAGGGTGTACTTTTCTTTTACTATGTCTAAGCAGGGTACTTTCCCTCTTAAGTTCTCACAATGTTGGTCATTTTTAATACTAAAAAAAAGTTTTGTCCATACAGTTAGTTAGTAAATCTGGTCCTAAATATTACCTGACATGCATGTCTGACTTGGAGTTAGCTGGTTTAAGACAATAACTTACAATCAGACCTCACACAGTGATGTTTTTGGGGATTTTTTTTCCCACTTCGAAATGGGATTCTTGTACATGGAATAAAATAAGGAATTTTGGCAATGCTGTGAATTTTACAAGTTTAATCAGATTTTAAGTAAGGCTGGGGTTGAATTCGATTACACAAAGTGAAGCACCGAATGTAAACAGAAAGAGTTACTCTATCACTAAAAAGGCTGCAGTGGAAACTGCTGTCACTTTTACTACAAGGACACCAGAGGCCTGCACTACGAAGCAGGGTTTGGGTTTATCCAGGTAACTTCAGGGTTAACCCTGTGGTTTCTGTACTACAAAAGTGGTTCACCTCTTACCAGGGTACATTGCTATGGTAATGTGATGTAGACCTAACTTGCTCCAGAGCATGTTATGTTTGAGATTGGTCAATTGCTGCCAACACCACCCCTTTCATGTGAATGTGCAGGGGAAACTCTGGGCTAACTTAGTGATAACCAGCTTTCTGTGACCACTTATCCTGATTGCCGATGGTAGGGTAACGGAAAGATACCCTGTGTATGTTGACCTTGCTTCGTAGTACAGGGCAGGACTAACCTTAAACATCATCAGCATTTCTAATACTGTGACTAAGATCTGTCTGTAACCACATTTCTATGGGTGCAATCACTTGTTTTTCTTTTCGAAAATGGCAAATAGTGCCTCCTAATCGTTGACAGAAGGCATTCAAAATCCAAACAATAACAAGGTCGCTGTGAGAAAGAAATTAAGTCCTCTGTCACCTCTCCACTCAAAAACATATCGGTTATCATGCATCACTTGTTTATGCTGCTCATATCCCCTTGTAGCACTGGTTCTCAGACGGGGTCGGTGGGGCTCAGAGCTAATGTGGATCCATCCATTTTCTTCCTCCTGGGGCTACGCCTGTCTGAGCATCGCTTTGCTACTGTGGAATTACATTTAAATGACTGTGTTGCACGCCAGAAAAATGAACCAATCAAGTTTTGTGCTGAAGTTTGAGAACCACAGCGTTATCTTACCTAATCATATTCAATTTTATTTGATACGCTGATCCACTTTCCTGCAGAGAAGATTGATACCACTTAATAACTTAATAACATGCTAATATGAGGCTACAGCTAGCAGCCCGTTATAGTTCAGCCTGGCCCAAAGACCGGAAATGAGTTATGTGCTGGACTGTTTCACACCTGAAAGCAATACCTTCATATAAAACCAAAGGTTGATGTTTTTATTGTTGTTTTTTACTTGGTAAGGTTTAGAGTTGCAGCTAGCTAGATTTTGCTGCCCTCCCCCATTTGTAGGTTTTTATGCTTAGCAAGGCTTCTGCTGAATGTAGATTATTCTAGACCTTTTCATGATACTTTGGGTGAGAAAGCAAGTGAGTGTATTCCTTCAAAGTGTTTGGCTTGGTAGTTTGTAATTGGTGAGTAAAAAAGTCCTATGTGCTGTATTTTTCTGTATATTTTTTGTATTTTTGTATGTGGTGTGGAAATGTGTAATTATATCACACATTAAAAAATAAATGAATAAAAAAACAACAAAAAAACTGTGGACCCACTGTGAAAACATTTATATTATTTAATAGTTTATAAAGGAAAAACAGGAACTTTTCTGCTTTAATGTCTTGTGTTTAAGAATGGATAAGTTAAAGTACTTACCCATTCTTAAACACAAAACATAATGTAAAGTCTATCCCTTCCCTGTCTGTAAATGTTTGTGCAAAGTGAAGTGAAACGAGAAAAGCCTATTGTTTAATCGTCAGTATTTAATCCTGTTTTTTTTGTGCTTCGAGTTCCTCATTTGTGCCAGTCAAACCAGCTGCTCACCTCCCTGCCAACTCTCTCTCTCTCCTCAGTCACAAACACACCTGTCTGCCAAGACGTCACCAGTTTAACCTGTGCGACCACAGATTTTCAGTCAAGTCATGTAAATGTATTTGCAAAGCACTATTAAGGCATGAGTTAATTCAGAGTGCTTTATGGAGGGATGGAAAGAGACATTTAAAACGTGCCTGTATCATGATATGAAACATGCACAAACAATAATGACAGAATTATAACAACAATTAGAAGTGAAAAACAAATGACTGGAGTTGTATCCCATGTTGACAGATGTCTAGTTGTATATATATCTGGTGTGCTAATATCACAGTGAATCCAGGTTGTTTCTGCTACAGCCTTGGTAAAAGCCATGTCAAAAACTGTGGGAGGACCCAGGACAGCTGTTTTACTCTGTCCTGTAACGACTAACCTTTAGACGATATGTGAACATGGGGAACCACCCACTACAAATGAAAACAAATAAAAGGTTAAGAGGAGGTTGCAGAAATGGTTTATTGATGAGCCACTTCAGATAATAAAGTTTTAAGCCCTGATTTTAGTGAAGTAACAGATTTATCTGATCTCAGGTGTTCAGGAAGTTTGTTACACAGATGAGATTAAAAAATAAAAGCTGCTTTACTTTGTTTTATTGTATACATACATACATCTTATACACATAGAAGGCCTGTTCCTGTTGACCTGAGAGTTCTGGATGTTTTGTAAAGCACAAGTAGATTTGAAATGTAACCAGGTGCAAGTTAATTTAGTGCTTTGTAAACAAGTAGAAGTATTTTAAAATCTTATCATTTGAGACACAGGAAGCCAATGCAGACATTTGAGAATAGGAGTAATGTGCTCAACCTCTTTGGTGTTGACCTAAGCCCTCATTACAATATTTGAACTGCTACTAAATGTGTACTCCAGGATGGATAAGCGGTTAAGATAATAATTGGATGGATGTAATAACCAAAAAGGGTGACAAAGCACTTTTATCACAAGATTTTGTGCAGTCATACATGTCTCAAGGCAAGTTAAGAACCTGGTGAGAGGCTGTGACTTGTTCGTCTAGAGGTTTGATTCTTACTTTGGGTGCAAGAGGTCATAAGCAGGTATTTTAGCAAACGTACAAAGATTGTGGCGTTATTGGACAGCAGCTTACTGTTTTCAGTCTTTGTGCTAAGTTAGATCAGCCTGCTTTATCAGCATGTCAAACTTCTGCTTTGTTTAAGACTGCTGGCAGGTCTACAAATATGTACAAATCCCATAAAAAGAGGAAGACTGAAGTGTTTCTCTACTGTTGAGAGTGTTTTCCCCTCAGCAAACAGCAAACTCTCCAGATTTATGCAGTGACTTGAAAAGCCTTCATTCAGGCTCATGCATTTTCATTTGGAGTCCCAGAGTCCTGTTTCACAGACACTTAATACTTTTTATGAATACATTTGTAAGTTTTGTTTTGGCTCGAGGCTGAGTGGCAACCAGAGGGATGATTTAACCCATTGTTAGTTTGGGCTAACTAACCTGAGCTCCTGTTACAGACTAGTGGGCAGGTGAAGGTGGATGCCAGCGTGGCTTCTTGCTGCTTCAGGTTTCACTGCGACAGGAATTGAAGTCAGCAGCTCTGTCAGGGTGCTTTTAGCTAACATGCTCATAGTGGTGAAACTAATGTGTTGAATGCTGTTGGATGGATTCAGCACAAAGATTATCAACTCTCTTTGAAGTAAAGTTGGAGCTTTACATCAGGTAGAGAGCATGGTGCTTGACAAGCATCATTGAGTGATGTTTGGAAATACTCTTTAAAGTATTTAATATGTATGAATCCGCATCTGGAAATAAGAAGAAGCTCTGTTTATTGTAGTTTAACCCTTACATACTGTTCAGGTCTAATTTGACAGCAGCAAAAATACCCTAAATGTCATACTTTTAGCCTGAAATTTGATGACTTTTCCTAAACCTTTCCTAAAGTGACCCAAAATACAAAAAAAAAAAAAAAATTTAAGATTTTATACTCTTGTACAGATGCTGCAAATTTTTGTACATTGAGGCTGTTTCAGGTCAAATTTGATCATCTTTCAGATGGACTTTAGATGGACCCACCAGTGTGGGTCAAATCTAGAAAAATTTTGTTTTTTTAGGCAATCTTAAAACTGTGAAACTGTACATGCCATGTCTGTGTGTATTTCTTTATGGGGGACCTTGACACTGTCATAAGAAATGTCTGTATTCCCACCATATTTGCCCAGGTTCCCACAGGAACAGGCACCTGCTGGTCATTGAAGAGTTATTGGGGAATCTCCAAACACTGTAATAGTGAAACAGCATAGGAGTGGTGATATATGGTGCACAAAACAAACAGAGGTCATACGGAGGTCAGAGGGTGCTTTGACACAGACACGAGATCTGAAACAGGGTGGCACGGTGCTGCAGTGGTTTGCAATGTCACCTCACAGAAAGAAGATTCCTGGTTCAAATCCATTTATTTTGTTAGTTTAACGGAGATTAAACTAACAGAAATTCAAACAGAGATCAAAGAGGGGTTGGGGGGGACCATAATATTATAGAGGCACCTGAGCTGCTGTTTCAGTGAGTGTGGGAGACATGCACATACCACAAATGCAAGGTTTCCTACGACTTGGACGAGTTGGAGCTTTACATCAGGAAGAAATAATAATAATGTGCCCAATACTTTATTTAAGAACATTTAATGAAAATTGTACCAAAAATTAAAAAAACAACACATCAAAATTTAATTGTTGTGATTATTACGATACTATACAGTATCGGTTTACAAGAGGTTTCATATTTATATAAAAAAGTACAGGTCATACTACATTCCTTCAAGGATTTGCATAAGTGCCATTAAACTTGAATGTTTGCCCGAGGCATTCAGCAAGCATTTAACCATTTGCAGGAATTTAAATGAGTAAATCACACCCAACAGAATCTCAATAATTCCTCCTCGTTGCCACGTCTTTGAAGTTAAACCGTCATCAGTGCATTGAGAACTTTAACTTGAGGAACTAATCACAATGGCATGCAGACAAACGAGCAGAGGATAAACTGACGGGGAGGAGCAGGAGAACAAAACTGTGCACAAGTAAGAAAAGAGGAAAAAAAGTTATTGCAAAATAATATTAAAAATAAACTGGGGAGACTAGAAACACAAGAAAATACATTTAAATATAGAAACCAAACTCTTAACAAAAGCTGGCGTCATGACAAATACTTTGTTTTTTTAGCTCTTTAATTCAGCTCTAATTTAATTTTAATCCGTAAATGTGCAAAAACTGAAAAAAAATACTGATTCTATTGTCAGCTATCCAAAGCCTTATGGTTACAAATATCCTGTAAAGCACTAACTGTTTATTGATCTGCATCTGGTACCAAGAAGGAGCTTGATTTGTGCTTGTTTAAGTCCTTTTTGGTAAAAACTACAGTTCCCAGGTGTTTTGGGAAAGGGAGCTATTCATGTCTCTACATCTCTGTGTTTTTCCAATTTGATAGTTTTCTCTTGTTTCTGCGTGAAGAATGAATAATGAAGCAACAAAAGAGATGATTGTATTGTTTATCATGTATTTTTATACACAGGCGACCTAATGTTTGCAGGTGCATCTGCAGATGTCATATACGCTTACCAGCCATTTTATTAGGTACACCCTTGCCAGGTTGATCCCCTTTTGCCTTCAGAACTGCTTTAATTCTTCGTGGCACAGATTCAAAAAACAAAAAAAAATTCTAAACAGATCAGTACACTATCTCTGGTCTGATCTTTTATTTTAACTATTTTTCTTTAAGGTGGATTCCATACCAGCTGAACAAACAAGGATCCAAACATTTTTATATTTATATTTTTATATTTCCTCGACTTTTTCCCTGCATGTTTTGTTTCTTGGATGTGTGTCTTTGTAAGTGTCCTCTTCTTATTTCTGTCACAGAGCAGCAGTGGTGCCTTCAGTAATGATATTTGTATTGCAGGTGTGTGCTCTTGACTAGGATGTTTGAGTCAATATTTAACTTTTGGCATGAATGAATGGTGTTGTCTGCGTGTCCTGCACAGCATGTGTGTCTGATGACTGTGGGAAAAGGGATAGATAAATGGTGGATACGTTTATCTTGCTGTGTAGGCATTCACCAAAGTTTTCTGGTCACTGCCCCCTGGTGGGACTTAAAGCACATTTAAATCCCAGATGATCCCACTAATGTGAAGGTGCCAATAAAAATTGTGTTTGCTTTATATTGTAAGATATAAGTCACCCTGCAACACCAAAGTCTTTGTGATTCTGTATAATGTTGATCTTTGGGGTCAAAATTTCACACAAAGAAACAGTAATTTTGCACAGAGGAACATCTTAAGGCATTTAACTCAAGTATATCTATATTTATCATTATTTTATATCTATATATACACTGCTCAAAAAAGGAACACTTTTTAATCAGAGTATATCAAGTCAATTAAACTTCTGGTCAGTTAAGTATCAGAGGGGGTTGTTAATCAGTTTCAATTGCTTTGGTGTTGATGAAATTAACAACAGGTGCACTAGAGGGGCAACAATGAGACAACCCCCAAAACAGGAATGGTTTTACAGGTGGAGGACACTGACATTTTTTCCCTCCTCATCTTTTTTGACTGTTTTTCACTAGTTTTGAATTTGGCTAGAATCAGTGTCACTACTGGTAGCATGAGGTGATACCTGGACCCTACAGAGGTTGCACAGGTAGTCCAACTCCTCCAGGAATCGCACATCAATATGTGCAATTGCCAGAAGGTTTGCTGTGTCTCCCAGCACAGTCTCAAGAGCATGG
>VUQS01073937.1:0-10384 GCA_015108495.1 Heterochromis multidens
TTACGACATCAACTGTCAGCCACATACAATGCAGTCTTGAGATCCCTTCCCAGGCGCCTCAACCCCCATCCACAGCTTGCATCAGGTGACCTCAATAGGACACATGATGGTTTGGGGCAAAGTCTCACAGTGGTTTCATCCGAAACCTGTGGGAATAATGACCCATGCTTTTTTTCACACCTGGGCTCATGTGATGACTCACATGATCAATAGTGGGTTAATGACTCACATGATCAATGGACTCACATGATCAATAGTGGGTTAATGACTCACATAATCAATGGACTCACATGATCAATAGTGGGTTAATGACCACCTCTCAAGAGACAGCCCCCACTAGGGTTTAAATACCTGGGACTCTCCACCATTTGGTTTTAGAACTGACGAAGCCTTTTGGATGAAAGGTGAAACGTCTTCAAACAACTTAAAGAAGTCCAGTTGCCTTCTTTCAAACCCTTAGGCCAGAGAGTGTACATACTTCCATTACATGCTGTGTATAATAACAGATCTACAGAATGCTTTTTGTGTTTTTCCACTGTTCTCACACATTTTGACACTCAGCTGGAGGACACGGGCAGATACACCTGCTTAGCAAACAGTCCAGCAGGAGATGATGACAAGGACTTCCTAGTTCGAGTGCATGGTGGGTAATATAGATGTTCAACACACTTCGCAACATGCAACCTTTTAGAAATGTTTCCCTTTGTCACACACATGTGTACCCAGTTGAAAACATTGAAAATGGGCTACAGAATTAATGTCAGAGCTTTTGTCTGGTTTTTTAGTTCCCCCTAACATTGCGGGAGAGAGTACACCTCAGGATGTGTCAGTGCTGCAGAGCAGACAGGTGACTTTAGAGTGCAAGTCTGATGCTGTTCCACCTCCAACACTGACCTGGCTCAAAGATGGCCAACCACTGCAGGTCAGAGGTTATACAAAAGAATACCAACATACCATTATGATTATACCTGGCGAGGAAAATAACCTTGTTTTTTTTTTCACTGCTGTGTAGGCCTCTGCTCGTGTGCGTGTTCTGTCTGGTGGCCGCTACTTGCAGATCAACATGGCAGCGCTCAGCGATAAAGCTCAGTACACCTGTGTAGCAAGTAACATCGCTGGCAAGACCACACGGCAGTTTAATCTAACTGTCAATGGTACAGTTATGTTTTTATATACAGTACCTTTAAAAAATATTTCCCTCCTTTATTAGTTATAGAGTTGAATAAAAGTTAAACAGAAAACAATAACACCTGTCCCCTCAGTGGCCCCAACTATTAAAGACGGACCCCAGACGGTGTCAGTGCACATCAACAAGCCGGCAGTGCTTGAATGTGTAGTGAGTGGAGTTCCACCACCTCGGGTTACCTGGAGAAAACACGGAGCAATATTGGCAGGAAACAATCCCAGGTAAGTTCCTTGTCTTAAACCACTACTTTTATCGTAGTTTTTCTACCTTCACATATTGCACAGATTCAGTGTTTCATTCAGCTTGTGAACATGTGTTCAGGTTCACATTTGCAGAGGATGGGTCTTTGCACATCCACTCTGCTCAGGTGACCGACACCGGCCGCTACCTCTGTATGGCAACAAATCAGGCTGGAACTCAACGCAAGAGAGTGGATCTGCAAGTATATGGTGGGTGGTAAATATGTGACATACAAGACACAAGAATACATTCAAAGAATCACAATTACACAATTACTTTATGATTGCTTCCTCATCTTTTAGTGCCTCCTTCCATCGCTGATGGTCGCACCAATGTCACAGTTACAGTCAACATTCAGACCACCCTGTCTTGTGAGGCTACCGGCATACCCAAACCCACTGTCAGCTGGAGGAAAAATGGTCGACTTATAAATACTGACCAGAACCAGAATATATACAGGTTGATGCAGGTTTTCTTCCTCTCTTTCCTAATGAAAGATATTAAAATTTGTCTCAGAAAAAATAAAACTGGTTGATTTTTAGCATGTAATCTTATTCCTTTTCTATATATTTACAGATCGTATAATATGTATAGTAACTGCTTACAAATGCTAACGCCATGTCTTAATCATTTCCAGATTACTGTCATCAGGCTCACTGGTAGTTATAGCACCCACGGTGGAGGATACAGCTGTGTACCAGTGTGTGGTCTCTAATGAGGCAGGTGAAGACACCAGATCCATCGACCTCACTGTCAATGGTGGGTAACACAACAGTTGTTTACAAATTCTTGTTGTGACTGTTTTTTTTTGTTTCACTTTGCCAAATCAGTGAATTTCCGTTCTCATATATAGTTTCTAAATGGATCATTCATTGGTGACAAGCTCAAACAAGTTAATTCTATATTGTGGCTTTTCATATTGCATCTGTCCCTCTAGTTCCTCCATCCATAGCAGATGAACCCACAGAGTTAGTCGTAACCAGGCTGTCCCCGGTGGTCATTGCATGTACTGCATCTGGCATCCCGGAGCCCACAATCCACTGGAGCAAAGATGGCATGAAGTTCCCCAAAGAGGGGCTAGGATATAGCATCCTGCCAACAGGTCCAGAGTTATTATAGTTCTGTATTTTATAATTAATTTTTATTTTTATTTCATTTTGACTTTTTGTTCATAATTCAGTTTTTACCAAACTAATAAATACTAAAATTAAGGATATTTCCTCTATATTTTCATTTGATTTTGGTTAATTTTCCAAGTTCACAAAGTTAACTAAAATGTTTTTTCACATCTAGTTTTAGTTTTTAGCTTTAGTTTTTAGTTTAGTTTTAGTTATTTAGTTAATAATCTTGAACAGGCCAGAATCATATCTTTGCAAATATTAACAAGAGGTGCACTGGGTATCTCTAAATATAACCATCACTGATAAAATAAGCTAACCAAAGTTTGATTAAAGCTTAAAATTTCCTCTTGTTTTGGACGCTGTCTGAAATTTACCACAATTAGCACAAGATAAGAGTCTGCTAAAGGGCAAATGCATCAGGTTACTTTGTATGTATTTTTAGCAGTGAATAACATGTCTGGGATTTTGGTACCTGTCTTTAAATATTTTATTTGTTGTTTATGTTGATCTACACTCAGGTCCGATAGAGATCACCTCAGCGGAGCTTATTCATACTGGACGCTACTCATGTACGGCTAAGAATGCTGCAGGCTCCACTCACCGCCACGTGCAGCTCACAGTGCAGGGTAAAAGCATCCTGACTATTTGGAAGCTCTGCAGGATACAACAAGCAGGGTTTACAACTTAGCTGTTTTTCATTTTAGAGCTCTTGGGTTCACTGTTAAAAGAATATATATATTTATTCTTTTGTTCTTGATCTATTTGAGCATCACTATCTTCCTGTCCTTCTCAGAACTCCCAGTGATCGAGTCCCATCCGTCCACACTTGATGTGATCCTGAATAACCCCGTAACTCTGCCCTGCAGGGCCACAGGATCACCCAGACCTACTATTACCTGGCAGAAGGAGGGCATCAACATACCCACCACAGGTAAATAATCCTGTCTGTGTTTGTCATTTGAGATAAGTAATCAGTCATGATCTCATGTCTCTGGCTTCATGCTAGGTGGTAGGACCACAATACTCCCTAATGGAAGTCTGCAGATCTCCAAGGCGTCTTTGTCAGACTCTGGAACGTACATATGTGTGGCTCAAAACCCTGCTGGCACTGCGCTGGGCAAGACCAAACTCAGAGTGCAAGGTAGGTTATACATTCGTCACAGTAACTTGATTCATCTTCAGTAGGGAGAATACCTTTAAATCTAATATATTGCAGTACAAAAAGCCTGAAAGAGAGAGACAGACCTCTGTGTTAAAATTTTAGTTTCCCACAAGTCTCTGACAATTTTAGGATAGACTTAATATTATTACCTTTATCTTGATACCAGTTATGTACAACCTGCACCCAAAGTCATTTAAATTCATGTTTCCTATGATGTCAATAAATATACTAATGTACTGACTCCACATATTTCTGCTTGCACTGTGTCCTGAAGTCCCCCCAGTGATCAGCTCGGAGACTCGGGAATATTTGGCACCTGTGGACTCTTCTGTGACGCTGCAGTGCCAAGCTGATGGCTCCCCTCCCCCCTCGGTCACATGGCATAAAGATGGGCACGTCATGAGTGAAACTGTACGCCTGAGGGTGCTCAGTTCAGGATCCCTGCAGATCGCCTTCATTCAGCCAAGTGATGCTGGGCGATACACTTGCACTGCTGCCAATGTAGCGGGCACTGTCAGCTTGGAAATGAGCCTTACTGTACAGAGTAGGTTCCAGTCAATACAGTCAATGAAACCACATGATTCAACACAACACATTTGTGGTGTCTTCAGAAGGTGTAGGGTTAACATTAACATGTGTTATGGTATATTCAACCTTAAAGTTTTCTATAAAGCCCTGTGAAAATATACAGTCTATCCTCTTGCCCAGTGACAGCTGGGATAGGTTCCAGCCCCTTCCCACAACCCTGAATTGGATAAGCAGAGGATGGATGGATGGATTTCTATAAAAAAACATTACTAGTTCCACCATCTATAATTTTAAGAAAACTTGCACTGGAAGAACTATGCCTCTTCAACACAGCATTTTTATGATTTTAAACTACTCATACCTAAATATATAGCAGAGAAAACATAAAAAAGAGTGACTTGGTTTTATCTTCCTTTATTTTTTTAGTTCCTCCCTTCATTCGTGGTGGAGAGCAAGAGGTTGTGGTGGTGGAAAACAGCCAGGTCCAGCTCGTGTGTTTGGCAGAGGGTGTCCCTCAGCCAAAACTGTCCTGGGAAAAGGAAGGTAGTCCTCTCAGTGAAAGCGTGGGGGAGTATACAATTCTGCCATCTGGTGAGCTGATTATTGACAGTGCTCAGGTAAAAAATAGAAACACCAAATTTTATTTTGTTTTGCTAATTTTCAGTCAGTTTGTCTTATGCAAAAAAGACGGAGTTGAAAACTTTCTTGTACGTGCTCCCTCTTTCCCATCACTTTCCCCCCTATTCTTGGTGCACCAGCCTGAAGACGCAGGAAGTTACACCTGTGTTGCCACTAATTCAGTCGGACAGGACAGCTGGACTGTGACCCTGTTGGTTCATACTCATCCCATCTTCACTGAGCTGCTCGGAGATGTAGCCCTCAACAAAGGAGAGCGCCTCGTGCTGTCCTGTGGAGTCAGTGGCATCCCCCTACCCAGAATCACTTGGGCCTTTAATAACAACATCATCCCAGGTATGACTAATTAATAAATAGAGAGGTTTTATTTCACTATTTCCTAATCTTTCTAATTTTGTTTTTCTGCCATTGATGCTTTAGTTCACTATGATCAAATGAACGGTCACAGTCAGCTGGTGATCGAGAGAGTGAGCAAAGATGACGCTGGCACCTACACCTGTGTGGCAGAAAATGATGTAGGAACCATCAAGTCGTTGGCCTTTGTCTATGTCAAAGGTAAACGCACACTTTTATGAATAATTTTGATGCTACTTCATCTCTCATTTGCTGCTATAAACTTGGCCTGATCTGCCTGTTCTTCAGAGCCTCCCATCATTGATGGGGACCTTCACTCTAACCGCATTGAACCCCTGGGTGGTAATGCAATCCTGAACTGTGAGGTTCGAGGAGACCCCCTGCCGACCATCCAGTGGAGCAAAAATGGAATAAACATCCAGATCAGCAACCGAATCCGTCAACTGGACAATGGCTCCTTGGCCATCTATGGCACAGTGGTAGGATAACACATGAGACTAAGACGTCTTTTGTGTAATACAGAGGTAAAGTTTGGAGGCTCTTGTCGTTCAGTGATTTCATTTACAATGTGTATGACAGAGTGAAGATGCAGGAAACTACATGTGTGTGGCGACAAATGATGCTGGTGTGGTGGAAAGAAGTGTCACACTTACCTTACACAGTGAGTGTTTAACTTTCAGTCTGCAGTAGTTTTAATTATAGCATTTTTTAAATGAAAATGCAGATTTTTCTTTCAGTGATAGATCTGATAGAAGCACACTGCTATTCCAGGTGCACCCACAATTATTGTAGAACCTGTGGAGACAGTAGTGGATGCTGGCACCACAGCTGTGCTCAACTGTCGGGCGGATGGTGAGCCTACACCCATGATAGAGTGGTCCCGTCAGGGGCGCCCCCTTCTGGGCAACAACCGCTTCTCTGCCTTATCCAATGGATCCCTCAGGATCAGCAGTGCCCAGAAGGAGGACACAGCTGAGTATGAATGCGTGGCCAGAAACTTGCTTGGATCAGTGCTGGTCAAGGTCACTCTTACTGTACGGGGTGAGCAGTTTTTCACTGTACCTTTTTTGTTTTCAGCTTCCATTTACACCTGTAATAAATGTTTCACTCTCTGTGTGATTTAAGTTAAAACTGGAAAAGGGAGCAATGCTTTTCTCTTGAAGAGAGCTCCATTTTTAGCAATCAGAAATGGCAAAATCAGTGAAAGGTTAATGTGCTTCAGTATTCTTTGTTCTCAGTGAAAGAGAAAATAAAGTCATGTGTAGAGGGACCTAATGCCAAGTGACAAAGTTCATTGATGTGTTTTGCAGTCCATGGAGGCTTCTCAGAGTGGGCAGAGTGGGGTCCTTGCAGTGTGTCCTGTGGAGTTGGTACCCAAAAAAGGCTCAGGCAGTGTAACAACCCTTTACCTGCCAATGGAGGCCGTCACTGTGCAGGATCAGACACAGAAACACGCAGTTGTCAAGGAAAACCCTGTCCAGGTGAGAGTGAAAAAAGTATTTGCAAAGGAGATCGTATGCAAATTTCACATGTACCAAATCTGTACTCTTGTCCCTCAATAGTGGATGGCCACTGGTCAGAATGGTCTCTCTGGGAGGAGTGTTCACGTACCTGTGGTGACGGCAACAGAACCAGGGTCCGGACCTGCAGCAACCCTCCACCTCAGCATGGAGGCAGGCCATGTGAGGGAAAGGCAGTGGAGGTCATTGTGTGCAGAGTCAGACCATGTCCAGGTGAGAAAATGCATTTTCTCATAAACGCATGTTGTGCTTGCTGGTGTGTATGTGTTGTGATTCTTTAGTCACATTGACTGCTAAACATTAGGAAAAAGACCCTAAAAATCAGACCACCCCTCATCCAAACAACCTCAAATTTGACAGTGCATTTACTCGGATGCATGGATATCATGACAGAGAAAAACAGGCACACACATACAGAGACACCTTCATTTGTTAAAGAAATGATTAAACACTGTTTGCAACAGCTAAAAATAAGGGAGTAGCCTCAATATCTAAAAACCAACTGAACCACTGGCATTACAGAGAGCTGTAATTTGAGGGTATTTGCTCCAGTATAAACATCTTAATATTCTTGTTTTTGATGAAACTCTGAAAATTGGATGTTCTTCAACTGTGGCAGGCTGCATTTTGGGCATTGGACACATCTTGACTTTTTTGTCTCTGTGACTTTCCCACTTTCTCATTCTACTTATACTTCACTTCGAAGGCTCTCCAGTGTGGAGAAACACACCTAGAGTATTCATGAAACAGATATGAATGTTGTTCATAAATGGCATTTTTGATTATAATTCGACTTTTCTTTTCTTTACTGGTTTCCAGAAATGCTTTTTTTTTTCTACTTTTAAACTGCAAATTTGTTTATTTTTACAGCAGCACCGTGTTGATTTATCCTGCTTTAAAATGTATATACATAATGGACTGCAGACTTATGCTCTTATAGTGGGAGGTAACTGGGGTTCTTGGTTACCGTGGAGCCCGTGCAGTGAGACCTGCGGTAGGGGCATGCAGTCAAGGATCCGCCTGTGCAACAACCCTCCTCCAGCATTTGATGGGTCACAGTGTGTGGGTACAGACACCCAAACACAAATGTGCAAAGAGAAACCTTGCCCTGGTAAGGACAGGATTATGCTTTGAGAAAATCTCAGGTCTGGCCTGGATGTAAGATTTATTAGACAAGGCAGATTTCAGTTTTATACAAAATGACAGAAATTTGTGATTCTTCTCTTCTTGTGTCCTCCAGTGGATGGAAAGTGGTCATCTTGGGTGAGCTGGGGAGCCTGCAGTGTTTCCTGTGGGGGTGGTACTAGACAGAGGACACGCCTCTGTGCCAGCCCCGCCCCTCAGCATGGTGGCAGACAGTGTGAGGGCAATGATGTGCAAATTGACTTCTGCAACAGTGACCCCTGCCCCAGTGAGTTATTTGAACTGTTAGTTACTGCTTAGGTGCTGCTTCAGTCATTTCTGTATCTGTGTATGTATGTCTTTTCTTTTGTGGATCTGTCATTTTGCCCTACTGTGTGTTAGTCAGTGGTAACTGGGGTCCATGGAGCAGCTGGGGCAGCTGCAGCAAGACATGTAACGGAGGTCAGATGAGGCGCTACAGGACCTGTGATAACCCCAGACCTGCCTACGGTGGGAGAGCTTGTGCAGGTGCTGATACACAGATACAGAGATGCAGCACCGTCAAGTGCCCCGGTGAGTCAGCCTCTTTACGACTGTGTTAGGGTCAGGGGTCATACAAGTGCTTAAAATGCTACTGAAATTAAGTTTCTGTAATTGATATTTGATTATAGAATAAATCTGCTTTTTTTTTCTTGGGGTGGGAAGGATGACACGGACAAGAGAATAAGAACACACAGAATATGTCTTAGTTTATTATTCAGTTATAAAGGAGGTCTCGGTGTGTTACAAACTGTGTATTTTATTGTTTTTAAGGCATCCCTGAAGAGATTAAATTACCCCTAAAACTATCCTGTCTCTGTGATTTGATTGTGTTGATGTGTACGCTTATACTACCTGCATCCTTGCAGTTGATGGTACCTGGGGTTCATGGCAGCCATGGGAAGAATGTTCTGCTTCCTGTGGAGGAGGAGAGAGGACACGTGTTCGACTCTGTGACAGTCCGTCTCCAAATAACAGTGGCCGGCCATGTCCAGGAGACTCTACTCAGCTGTCCAGGTGCAATACTCAGGCCTGCCCAGGTAAAGCATCTTTTAAAAATGCACATGTGTGTGGTTCTGTATGCATTTGTAGTATTTGCATTTATAAACACTTCTCTTTTGATCAGGTGGGCCCCTGAAGGCCCGAGGAAGCATTATAGGGAACATTAATGATATTGAATTTGGCATCTCCATCCTCAATGCCACCATCGCTGAAAGCAAGTCTGGTAGCAGAATCATCAAAGCCACAATCTCTAATGTACCAAGGACATTAGGTCAGTTTTCCATTAGCTTGTCTGTATGAGTTTTCTGCTTGTAGATGTTATATGATGCACACTAAATCCTGCCTGCCTCCATCCAAAAGCCAACTGTTCTCTTGAACTCATAATAAATGTAAGACCTTTTAATAAATTCAAGGTCCTGCAATGAGGAAGCTCATCTCCATCTTGAACCCTGTCTACTGGACCACTGCACATGAAATAGGAGAGGCGGTCAACGGCTACACGCTAACAGGGGGTATCTTCAGGCGAGAGACACAGGTGGAGTTTGCCACAGGTAGGATTTCGTGGCTGCATGTAGAGTCATGATATCTTTACACCAATATGTGATGTGTAAAGATATGTGATATGATTGCATGTTGCCAGGTGAGATACTGAGGATGACCCACATTGCCAGGGGCCTGGACTCTGATGGAGCTTTGCTTTTGGACATTGTAGTGAACGGACACATCCTACAGCTGCCTTCACATGCTCTCATCAGCATCAAGGTACACAAATAAGCACTGGAAATATTATGACTGATTTAGACTTGTGCGATGAATCTTTGTAGAGCTTATGATGTAACCTACGTAAGTGGCCGACAACGTTGCCGGCATGTATGCTTGTGCTGATGCATTATCTGTTAATTACCTTGTGATTGTGTCCCCAGTTTTTTATATGCAGTGCCAGCAGATAGAAAAAAATTTAATGCTGGGACTTTTTTCCCTCCTGGGTTCCGCTCTTTGATGTGGTCAATTTTTTTTCGGGTGCAAACATTTTTGCCCCTCAAGTTTTTCCACTTTGTACATTCCCTCACGTCCAGTGCAATAATTTCAGCAATCTCCCTCCAGGAATTTGCTGACAAGCATAAATCCCCAGAAAGTCGCTTGTTTTGATTTAGAGTGTCTTTAAAAATCAGAGAACAAATATTTATTTATTCATTGGCCTCTTTACAATCAAAACACATCAGTTCATATATATACTGCTCAAAAAAGTGAGTATAGAATCAAGTTAATTAAACTTCTGGGATCTTGATCTGGTCATTTAAGAATCAGAGGGATTTGTTAATCAGTGTCCGCTGCTTTGGTGTTAATTAACAACAGGTGCACTAACAATGAGACAACCCCCAAAACAGGAATGGTTTTACAGGTGGAGGCCACTGACATTTTTTCCCTCCTCATCCTTTCTGACTGTATTTTCGCTAGTTTTGCATTTGGCTAG
>VUQS01073938.1:3952-15186 GCA_015108495.1 Heterochromis multidens
CCTGTGTGGGTTCTCTCTGGGTACTCTGGCTTCCTCCCACAGACCAAAGACATGCTTGTTAGGTTAACTGGTGATTCTAAATTGGCTGTAGGTGTGAATGTGAGCGTGAATGGTGGTCTGTCTCTATATGTTAGCCCTGCCATAGACTGGCGACCTGTCCAGGGTGTACCCTGCCCCTCGCGCTATGACAGCTGGGATAGGCTCCAGCGCCCACCGCAACCCTGAATTGGTTAAGCGGAAGAAAACGGATAGATGGAGTTTATTATGTTGCCTATAGGCTAATTTTAGAGCAGTGGACTCCAGCACTAAAAGACCAAGTTACATTTCAGCACTGTACAGGATTCCATCTAACTCCAACTGTGGAGCGAGGAAAACAACTCTTTATCTATAATAACTTGTGTGTTTCACTTTAAAAGCTCTGTGATGGCTTTCAGCAGTACTAATATTACAGCAGACAGGCTACTCTCCACGGCTGGAGACATTACGTTAACTCAGTGAGCCACTCTGCTCCCACTCTGGAATAAAAGTCAAAATATAAAAGTACGCAGTTCTTCTTTTTACTGGGGCAATAACTGTTTAAAATTTGTTCTGAAATAAATAATAAGAAAGCTACATTTTCTCTAATTTCTCACATTTCCTTACCACATAGTAGCAGCTACTGATTCAGACTTGTTTGCATAATAAAGACTTTTTATTATATATATTTTTTTAACTTTTAAGAGCCATTTCCAGTCATTGCAGCACACACTAATGTAGAATCACATTTTTATCTCACTGTGACTCCTCATCCATGTCACGGATATGACTATGAACACTGTCCAATGTTCATAGTCATAGAAAATAAATCAACCAGTTATCCAAACTTCTCATGTGTTCTCTGGATCATTTAAGCAAACTGCATCTAAAAGGCAGAGCCACTGCTTTATGGAGATATTTTCTGCATTTATTTAATCTGTATTATTTTCTTTCTTACTGAAGCTTTGCTGTGTAGCCACTTACCTCTCCATCAGTACTCAGCATAAAAGCAAAGTTTCCATTTGCTTTCCCCCTGGGTTGAAGGAGGGCCACAAGGTTAATTGAAGTAGGATCACTGTCTTGGTTCAGGAAAATGAGCAATCTAATTTAATTTTTATGCAGCTACAATCCTACCTTGTTTGTAAACAATAATAAAACAAACGTCCCTAAATTCTTCCTAAGTCCATAAATGGCAAGTAAACATTGCTCCATATGAGAAACAGTGAATATGAAGAGGGAGGCCGAACACAGAAGTAAATAAGTAAAAACAGGGAACCAAAAATGATATCCAGTCATGGTTAGGAAGACTGTATACCATCTAGGACAATTATCTTGACTGTTATTACCTCGGATGGGAGCAGTGGGTGTCATCACTCATTTTCAATATCAATATAGTCAGACTCACAGCACAGCTGCTGTCACTGACCTGTGTCGCTACTCATTTTATCAGAAAAATGTGTAAAAGGGAACAATTATACCATGAATGTGGCTGCATTTTATTTTGTAAGATGATGTAGTGATAATAATGATTATGAATGATGATCTGCAGCACAAGACCTTTTAATTATCACTGGGTAGTAGTGTATTTGGGAGCCGTGATCATATTTTACACCAGTTCCACAATCAGGAACTGAAAGTATGCAAATAAGAACAACTATCTAAAGAATTCTGCTACATCAAAGACTAGGAAACATGATGGGCTGAAACCAACTTGTGCTTCTCTATTGTTGTCTTCTTTTAAACATTCTGTCTCTCACTAATTACAAACAAAACTAACTTTTTTCTGCTTATGTATTAAGATAACATCAATGACAAGAAATAAAACTGAGTCAATTGTTACTAAACACAACTATTAACATCTACGGACACTGAAATGTTCTGGTAACATTCATGTGGACACCCATCTAATTAGGATCCATCCAATTAAATCCAAACATTCAGACATTGTATTTATCTGATAAATTCCAGTTTTTTATGTAACCAAAAAGTCAAGGAGTTCCACAGCTTTCTGTGCTAGGCCTGAAATTGTTATACATGCTTCCCTTAAGCAATGTTATAAAAAAAAAAAAAACACTGCTTATGTTTTTGTTGCTATGCAGATGATACCTACTTATGTATTTTTTAAAGATTTATCTTTGGGATTTTTGCGTTTATTTGACAGTTCAGCAGTGAAGAGTAGACAGGAAAAGGGGGTGAGAGAGCAGGGTGAAGACCTGAAGCAAAGGGCTGAAGGTCAGACTTGAACCCGAGCTGCTGCATTTCAGCCTTAAGGAACTACTCTACCAAAAACAAAAAAGAAAAACAAAAAGACAAAACTTAACTTATTCCATTTAACCCTAAAATTCTCTGAAACATGGTGCCTAACCAATTATTTACTCTGTATGGAATTATCTTAGCCTTCAATACCACTGTTAGGAACACTAGAGTCTTTTTAAATAAGGATGTTCTTTAACTCACACATTAAAGAAATATCTAGGATTGCCTTCTTTCATCTGTGCAATATAATAACATCCTGACTTGTGATGCTGAAAAACTAATTCATGCATTTGTTACCTCGAGGTTGGACTATTGTAATTCCTTATTATCAGGATGTTCTAAAAGGTCCCTGAAAAGCCTTCAGTTCATCCAAAACACCACCGCAAGAGTACTAACAGGAACTAGAAAGAGAGACCATATTTCTCCCTGCCAGAAATGAGTTTAAGACCATTCTCATTTGCACATTCAAAGTCCTAAATAGTCAGGCCTCAAAATATCTTAAAGACCTCACAGTATTATCCCAAAAAAGCACTTAATTGTTGTTCCTAGTTTCCAAAAGTAAAATGGGAGGCAGAGCCTTCAGCTATCAAGCCCCTCTCCTTTGGAACCAGCTCCCAGTTTTTTTTCCCAAGAGGGTTTTGAAATTAGGCTTAAAACTTTTTTCTTTTTTTAAAGAGCTTATAGTTAGGGCTAACCATCCCTTAGTTATGCTACTTTAGGTTCAGGCTGCTGGGCCTAAAGGATGCACTAAGCATGTCTTCTATACGCCTCTCTTTTCACTCACCATGTTTTTTTTGCTGCTATTCCAATAATATGTGTCTATTTCATTGTATAGTTTGGGTTTTGTCCTGTTTGTTGTTTATGGTCTCTCTATGTGCTCTTTTTCTGCCTTCTTCTTCCCCTCAATCCCCATCAGAAGAGGGCTGCCCTTCCCTTCCTGTTAAAAGAGAGTTCTTCCTTCCCACTGTTGCCAAGTGATTGCTCATTGGGGTTTCATCTGATTATTGGGGTTTAATTCTATTTACCTTTCCCTTATTATGCAAAGCCATGATTGTTGTTATGAATTGGTGCTATATAAACAAACTGAACTGAAAGTGAATTGAAATGACTTAATAAAATGCTTTTGAATTAAGTGGATCCGTGTGGCAGTTCCTGATGTTTTTGTTCTGTACTCACTGGTAAGCATGCTGAGGATCTGCTCCTGACTGGGATCCGTCTGCTGCTTTCTCTTCTCCACAATCTTCTTGACCACGTCGAGCAGATCGAAGACCTGGGCGAGGTTACTGAGCACCGCCACCTCTACCAGACAGGAATCTGGGATCAGTGCGGCAATCAATCAAAGAATCACTTGGTCAGTCAGAAAGGAGGAACAAATTCAGCTATTGTACATGGTAAATCAGTGTAGTATTACTGTAACAGACACTATTCTAAAAAGCCTTCTGATGTTGGATAGTCACTTTCAGTTTCCAACAGCAGCTGAATTTGTTCTTTCTTTCCCTGCATTTCTTATTCATGTAAGTCAGTGCGAGCAATAATTCCTGCATGCGCCTCTGTTTTGGCAATGCAGTTTCCAGCAACCTGTGCATGTTGGCGTAGTTCTGTACCTGTGTCCTGTAGGCTGGCCGGATCTATGCGCTGCTGCACGCTGTTTAACAGCTCCATAAGCTCCGTGTTGATGTTAGTCACCACTTCACCCAATAAACCCACATCAGCAATGCCCTTCCAAAAGTTCAGTGTGTCCTCTGCGGACAAACAGACAACACAGAGCAGTCTCAGTCACTAGTGTACACCATGTTAGTATATATGCATGCTGTTATTTTACTCTTCATAATCTCTGTTTAGATGTGTGTTCTGTGTTACCTGAGATTTCAGTAGATCCCTTCTTATCTGCAGACTCCAGTGAACTCGAGCTCCAGTCCGACTTCCCGCTCAGGACCTCGGCTCTGTCTTCTCCAGCTGCCCCGCCGTTACCCAGGACCACCTGAGCTGCATTTTGTACAAGAGAACATACATTACACTTGTAACATCTCCTTCTTTTAGCTGCTCCCTTTAGGGGTCGCCACAGCCGATCATCTGCCTCCATCTCACACTGTCCCTAGCATCTTCTTCTGTCACACTAACCCTCTAAATGTCGTCCTCCACTACATCAATTAACCTCCTCCAAGGTCTTCCTCTTTTCCTCCTCCTTTGTCATCCTTTGTCCAACATATCCACTATCCTCCTCTGCACATGTCCAAACCTCTTAACCTTGCCTCTCTCACTTTGTGTCCATTACACTTGTAACATGACTAAATTTTAAAAAGTGGGAAAATAAGTAATGTATGTTAAGTTAACACTCAGCTAAAATATGAGTATGGTTGTTGGGTAAAGGAAAACATTTTTCTATGATTGGGGATTAGGGGAAAGATAAGACAGCAGAAGGAGATAGGACAAAAGACACACATGGTAGAGAGCGAGAGTTTAAAATTAATTACTAATGATTAAATGCAATGGTGGTGTATAAACACATGGAGAGTGAAAAAGAGCTGAGTGAAGAAGAAATGCTCAGTGCGTCATGAGAATCCCCCAGTAGTCTAAGTCTATTGCAGCATAACTAAGGGATAGATCAGGGTCACCTGATCCAGCCCTAACTGTAAGCTTTATCAAAAAGGAAAGTTTTAAGCCTAATCTTAAAAGTAGAGCAAATGTCTGTCTCCCGAACCCAAACTGGTAGCTGGTTCCACAGAGGAGGGGCCTGAAAACTGAAAGGTCTCCTTCCCATTCTACTTTTAGAAACTCTAGGAATCACAAGTAAGCTTGCAGTCTGAGAGCAAAATGCTCTGTTAGGATAATAGTGTACTATGAGGTCTTTAAGATATGATGGCTCCTGATTATTCATGACCTTGTAAGTGGGGAGAAAGATTTTAAATTCAGTTCTGGATTTAACAGGTAGCCAGTGAAGAGAAGCTAATATGGGAAAAACATGGTCTCTGTTGAGCCGAGTAATCCTCTAACTTTAACTAGTAATGTCTTCATGAATTTCTTCACAATTAAAATTTTAACCATTAGAGAAAAAAATATTCACAGCCATCCCGCAGATGTATCATTATGTACAGCAACTTTTAAAACTGCTGATATTTATATAAATAAATAAATATCAAAATTTAAATATATATATTTAAACTCGCTCTCTGATTGATCTTTCTGAATTAACTTCAATAATGACTTCTCCAAACCATCAACGTGTCTATTACAGCCCGTTCCTACAAGACTGCTCAAAGAAGTCCTACCATTAATTGATGCTTCAATCTTAAATATGATTAAATTATCTTTATTAACAGGCTATGTACCACAGGCTTTTAAGATGACAGTAAGTAAATCATTACTTACAAAGCCTTTACTTGACCTGGCTGTCTTAGCTAATTATAGACTGATTTCTAACCTTCCTTTTATTTCAAAAATTCTTGAAAGAATAGTTGTAAAACAGCTAACTGATCATCTGCAGAGAAATTTTTTTTTTTTTTGAAGAGTTTCAGTCAGGATTTAGAGTGCATCATACCACAGAAACAGCACTAGTTTTTGAACAATTTGTTCATGTAAACAGGGAGTCTTCTTCACACACAGAACTTAGTCACGGGGTCCAAAGGGTTCTGTGCTGGGACCAATTCTATTTACATTATACATTTTTTCTCTTAGGCAATATTATTAGAAGGTACAGAATATCTTTTCATTGTATGCAGATGATACTCAGCTTTATCTATTCATGAAGCCAGACAATACACACCAATTAGTTAAATTACAGGCATGTCTTAAAGACATAAAAGGCCTGGATGACCTCTAATTTCCTAATTTTGTCCTTTAATGGTAATGTCCTTTAACGCCCATATTAAACAAATATGTAGGACTGCTTTCTTGCAATTGCGCAATATCTCTTAAATTAGAAACATCCTGTTTCAGAGTGATGCTGAAATTCCTTTCAGAATTTCATATCCTGGATATTGGAAAAAGTTTTTAATATAAATTCAAATAAATGGGAAACAATGGCTGCCCATTATCTACAGTCTTCAAGTTATTAACACATTTAACACCCTAATATTGGATCATGAGACAGAAGAGCTGCTGGAGTAGCACTACTTTTATGCTGACTCTTCTACTGGTGCTAAACAAATGCAATCAGTGCAGAAGTGTAATGGACCGTATTTATCTATAACTTTATGTTGGAAAACCAACATAAAGTGATGGCGTGGGCCTCCAAACCCTGCCAGAACGGCTTCAGTGTACCTCCAAGGTTTTCCAAGTCTCTGGAACTCTACTGAATGGATGGAACATCATCGTTCCTAAAGTTGTTCCCTAATTTGTCCGTCTAAATCCAGGTATACACTGTGCGATTCTGGGAAGTCCCAAACGAGTGCTGACTAATGTGAATCACAGTCTTTGGTCATGTTTGGTCATGATTTTGAATGGCACTCCTTTGCTGTGAGAGAGGTTCAAATTTAGATGCTGTAACAGGCTATCTAGTGACCAAAATAGCCTGAGAATATGTGATTCACACAATTTTCATCATCATCAAACCATTTAGTGAGGTTTTGTGCCCCATGGATGAGGGTACTATCATCCTAGAAGAGATCTCTCCCTTCAGGATATAAAAGTTAGTATAAAAGGGTTCAGCTTCAGAACAGCTTTGGATTGATTTGCAGAGATTCATTCCACTAAGGCAAGAACTGGACCCCAACAATGCCAGTAACTGCACAGCAGAGCCACAAAATCCTGTTATTTTAGGAGTCCAGGGTTCAGGTTTCTCTGCCATCTGCCCTTTCTCCCTCTTGTCCCTGCACAGAGCATTTTTGTCCAATCTACTCACTTCTTTTAACATGGTGCATAAAATAGCTACATGCTTGTACAGCAGAGCTGTGCTAAGCAGTGTAGCACTGACAGCAGTGTATATACTTATCTGTTTATTGTGTATATTATATTCGTATTGTGTATATTAGTTTATTTTTATTCATGTCTAAATGTACTTTTGCTACAGTTTGAACTTTGGAGGCTATTAAATTATCTTTATTACCTTTCAGTGTCCAAAGTGACATTTTCCCCCACCAAACTTCTATATTTTTAGTGGCCATAAAATGTTTTTTTTTTTTTTTTCACTAATTTTACTTTATATGCTCTTGGGTAGCTTAATCTTTAATGGTGTATCACAGTTAATTAGTATTTTTATGTAGTATATAATTTATCTCTGTGGGCTAAATAATTATCACCTAAAGCATTAAAGGACATGCAATGTATTAAATACTGATCTCACCATGCACTTCCAGCAGTACTTTACAGGAAATTCGACAAATCTAAAGATCATGGCAAACTAAACAAGCAATTTGTCTGCATACGGACAGCTTTTGTTCTAGGTTACTATTTCATTCAGCTGTGCTGTCACTGTGTAAAACATATCAGTGTTGGATGAGAGTAGGTGAAAAGATCGTTTTTCTTCACCGTTAAGCTTGCTGAACAGGTGGTTTGATAAGACTCCTATTGGCTCTTTAGCCATGAAGGTAACAGCAACAAGCGCTGTTGTTGTCAACTCTAGAACAACATTATCTTTCACTCCAGCTGGGTTCACTGTCTTGTTTTTCGCGCTGTTTGTGTCAGACAGAGAGGCGAGGCTGCACCATAAATTACACCAGTAATGACAATGTCGTCTTCACTGTTGTTGTGTTATCAACCTTTTGTTTAGAAAAATAGAAACAGCTTGGGTTGACTCTTATAATAGTTTTCATGCACACAGGTGCTCCTAAATACATTTTGCAGTTTGCACACATTTATTTTCAGTCAGGAGAAACGCTTGTATTGTTGAGCGCTGCACCACCACCATCACCCCCCTGCTGTGTTTTTCATGACACTAACAAACCCCTGCTTTCTTTCAGCAGCCTCATACGTTTCCTTTAATGTAAAAATACTGACTACATAAAACACTTTTTAATAAGGATTTGCTTCAGCCAGTTTCCTTCAGAAGCAAACTACTCATAACTGTGCCTAGTATAAACTGTCACTGGCCCTTATGTTAACCCTGCCTTTTAGCTGAAAAACAACACAAAAATTGCATACCCACTTATGACATATGACATTACTGCAGTCTAACTGAGCCTAAAAAATAAATCTGGATTTGTTGCAGCTTCTGTATTCTGATTTTTACCTTGAGAGGATGTGGGTGTGGTAAGCCCGGTGCCATCTGGAGGGAAGCGTGTATTGTTGATTAAAAGGTCAAACTTGGTGCTGCGACACGTGTTGGTGCACAACGTGCTGTGCTGGTAGAAGTCCAGCTGACCGGAATCCATCATTTTTCTGGAGAGCAGAAATGAGGAAAGATATAAAAACACAGGAAAAAAGGTTCGTCTGACCACTGATGCCATCAGTGTTGTCAAAAACATTTGCATCTTTTAGAAGTGACGTGCCATTTCTGATCCGTTAACTACTGACCAGGATTTTCTGGTTGGCAGTGTAGTGCCTTTCTTTCAATACACTTACTCTGTTTGGAACTAATAATGACAGGAGCGACTGTGTGAAGTGCAACAACTGACTCATGTCCAGGAGTTGCCCACAGAGATAGCCTTTTGCTAGACTGCATTATATCACTGATCCACAGCCAAAATGGAAGAAGGCATTACTGCATCTATATAAAGTTATACAGTTGTTTTTTTAAAATCCTCTGCTTCTCTTGTGCTTTGCATTAGGGGGACAAATGCAGGTATTCTAAACAGTGAGGAGGGCCTTAACCCTGCACAAAAACATGCATAAAAACACACAACAGTAAGCTGTAGGCTACAAGTGAGATGGATAATAGCTGTGGCACAATTCATCAAAAGTCAAGAGCACAATCTAATCAGTTTCAAATGTGAAACCTTATGTGAAAGAAAAAATGCTTTGCTCACCCTTTCGCTGCTGGAAACCAACAGCCTAAAGGCCTAATTTTATCCAAGTCCAAGCACAAATTTCAAAAACTATCCCAAAAAGCTGAATCTGTTCATCTGGACGTATCGTTTTCAGTGGGAGAAACGTTTCGTCACCTCTGGTGACTTCTTCAGTCTCAGCTGACTGCAGGCTTCCCCAACCTTACAAACTTTTACCTGGATTATTGAGCATGCATCAAGAGATTCAAAAACTATCCACTATGACTATCTTTCAAACTTCTCAAAATGTTAGCTCAGTTGATCTCTACACAAGATGAAGCATAAACGAACTAATGTTGTCAATGTCAAATTAATCCAAGACACTGCAATGATTATATGTTAATAAAACATAGTGCAGTGCAGTTTTCCAAAAGTCATGTGATTACTGAAGCCTCCATTGCTAAGTCACAGCACACAGGTCTACTTTACTCATCCAAACTACAAGGAATCCCAGTGGTGTATCCTTGAAGCTATATTCTTGTTAAAAGTCAGTTAAAAAAAAAAAAAAAAAAGGTAAAAGTATTTTTTTAGAAAAATAATTATCCATTTACTTATCTACAACAACACACAATGCCATAGCTCTTCAAGGCTATCTGTAAAGCTGAGGAGAACTGCAGAGTCACAGTCAGGTTTTCCACTACAAGCAACACCTTCCACATTAAACAGTTATTTCATTGTTAATATTGATTAGTGCAGCTTTAAAATGATATTGAAAAAAATCTATTTCTATCAGTCAAAGAGACAGGAAGGCCCATGGGTTATCATTATCATCTCATTCACAGCTCAGAAGTGAGGCAATAGTGGCTTGTTAGTTTCCTGTCACAAAGCCACAGAAGAAGATTAGACTATTTGTTCAAGATTGATGAGTCACATCTCAACTCATTACCATGTGGTGCAGTGCACCCAACCGGCACTCACTCATCTAAAGGCCATAGTATGTCAGTGTTCTGTCTCAAAATAAATCCCCTCACCTCAGCATGACTCCCCCCATCCTGATGGCTCTCTTCCAGTCTTTCAGAGTGGCTTTTCCAGAAATGTGCACAAACTGCTTGGGACTGATCAACTGGTCTTCATACTAGTGGAGAGAGTGCTAGTTTAGTAAATGTGTTCAGTAAGTGCAATATGGATGATGAAACACTACAAATAACTAAAAGCATCACATTTTTTCTCTCTGATTTTGGGCTTTAATATAAAAATGTAATTTGGAATCATGATAGACTTCTGATGCTGTGAACTATGGGCAACTGTAGCAGCTGGAGTAGAGAAACAATGTTTTCACCATTTTATATCAGAAGGAAAAAATACAAAATATGCATGGTTTTTTTCAGCTTTAAATAATACATTATACATATATTATACATTACTGTGGTGTACTGAATTCTACTTTTTCACTGCTTCACTATACAACAGTTCCAGGCCTGAGAGCCACTGCCTCTGGCCTTGCTCATTGTTTCATTATCGCTATATGTTTTTTAATCACATTTGGAGTAGGGGCCCTTGCTAGTGAACTTGCATTTATTAAGTAAATGTTTCATTTGGTCATACTTGCATGTCTAGTGGCTAACCTGCAGTAGTTTCTTGCAGTGCTGACAGCAGCATGAATTCTTTTCTTTCACCATTATGGACTTTGCAAGCCTTGGTGCTCGCAACACAACATTTGATGTGGTTTAGAAGATTGGCTGGACTTAGCACTTCATTACAGACACAGTCAGACCTCTGTAATTCAACTCATTCATAACACTATGATCAAAAAATTAGCATGGAAATCTGTTGTAAAAGCATGAAAGAGAACATTTATCTCATAACTGGTCAGCTGTTTTATGCACATGTCTGCTTGGTGCTGTAATTAGCACTGGTTATTTGAAACCTGCTATTTACAGTGAGAAGAAATGAACTGAATGACTCTGTGCAGATATACTGGGACACTTGTCAGTGCTACATGTTTATTTCCTGCTCAGTGGCTATTGAATGACCTAGTTGTCATGTTGCTATATTTGGTGACGCTTTAATGATTTGTCATTTTAGTCCATGTGGGCCAAAAAA
>VUQS01073938.1:15206-30355 GCA_015108495.1 Heterochromis multidens
CAATGGGGAAAAAAAAAAAAAAAAAAAAAAAAAGATACCAACCTTCACACATTTTACATTGATTCCTGGGCACACAAACTTCTTCACTAGCAACACAGCTTTACAGTCACCACACGTTATAGGACAGCCAATTTCAACGTCGTCTCCCTCAGTTTGCTCTACAAGGAGAAAATGTATGAAGCATTTACCAATAAGCTTTTCGTAATGGAATCTGCAAAACTCATGCATCATTACATCACTCAAGTTGCCCAAATCATTGTGACAACCTCCTACCTGGATGAGATTCAACAGCCATGACAGCTGCATCTGTTTCAGCAGACTCATCTCTGAAAAGAAAAAAGGTGGGACTTTCACATTTCCTCTTGGTAGCACAGAGTAAGTATAGGAAATGGCTGATCATCTGGAATAACTGTAGCTGTGTTTGTAGTGTTATATCATTTTGAAGTGAATTGTAGTTTCTCAGTACATACCCAGTGGTGATTGGCTGGAGCTGGAGGATGACCTGAGTCTTAT
Organism: Heterochromis multidens; assembly: GCA_015108495.1. Classification (NCBI taxonomy): domain Eukaryota; kingdom Metazoa; phylum Chordata; class Actinopteri; order Cichliformes; family Cichlidae; genus Heterochromis; species Heterochromis multidens. The sequence continues at coordinate 15,720 of VUQS01073938.1, forward strand.
TAGGGTCATCGGGGTCACCTTCACCACCGTCCGCCTTCACCATCACCACCTCCCCCATGGACACAGTGACCTCGTCAGTGGTCGCCATCACACTCATTCGAGTAGACTAGAGGGAGAGGGCCACTTTCGTGCAACAGCTATCTAGGAGTTTGTTCATCTGAAAGGCCATACATATAATAAAAAGAAAGGCAGATGATTGTGATATAAGGCTCTATATTTTTCAGATTTTTGCATGTTAATATTAAAGGAAAAAAACGTATTTCACCTACAAACAGCTGAATATCTGAATATCAGCTAACTTCAGGTAGGCTAGCAGATCTGTATATTATAAGAGAGAGACATGACACTCCAAGAATCCTAAGTTGCAATTTATAAGAGACTTCCAGAAGGTCAAAGAGGGTGGGAGAAGTATAACTTCCAGGAGAGAAAAGATTATTAAAACCTTGAGTCAAAGTCAGCAAACTTTGATGAGCCATCTTGAAGTACCTGGAGGCATCTCAAGATGTAATCATTCACAACCTAAGCTAGAAATATTTAGTGAGCCTCTGCACTAATAACTAATTCAATTCATTCAGGTGTTCCAGTTGAGGTGAGATTGGAAGTGTGCCCCTCCCTACAAATAAAGACTGGTTATGGACAAGAAGAAAGAGTGGTTGGTTTGAAGCATGTCTTTAAAACACAACTTTATGATGATGTACAAAGCTGGAAAAGGCTACAAAGACATTTTTAAAGACTTGGGCGTTCATCGTCCACAAAAAAAAAAAAAAAAAAAAAAAACCAAAAAAAAAAAAAAAAAAAAAGGCAAAATGTCTACAAATGGAGGAAAATCAACACTACTCTCCCCAGGAGTGAAAACAAACCCAAGTGTAAAAAAACTATAGAAAATGCTACAGCTTGCTAAAATATGTGTTTATACGTCCAGTACAAGAAAAAAAAAACTGCATGGGAATGTTGACACTTCAAGTGTCACCTGGATGTTCCAAAACATGTATGGGAAAGTTGTTGTTCTATAGGCAGATGAGGCAAAAGTTTAACTTTTTGGTAAAAATGCTCAACACTATATTTGGAGAAAAAGTAACATTGCACTAAAAACTAAAGCCTCATCCCAACTGTAAAGCATGGTGTAGGGAGCATCATGGTTTGGGGTCACTTTTCTATCTCAGTCTGCTGTCCTTGCAGTTACTGCGGGAACAACAACATGTCACAAAAATATTACTTTTACTCATTTCAGATTTATAAGAAATGAAATGTGCACAGATACAGCAAAACTACATACACTCAATGTTAATATTGTATCAAAGGCTTAAAAGGGTTTAAAACAACAAATGAAGAACATGAATGTTTTGGAATGTCTAAGTCCTTGCGTTACACCCAACTGAGATGCTTTGAATAAACCAAGGAGGGCTGTTCAATCAAGACATCCCTGAAATATTGATGAACTGAAATAGCCCTGCACAAAATTCCCCCTGGTCTATTGAACAACTCTCAAAAACGCTACAATCAGGGATCGCAAAGGTTTGATGGTGAGTGCGTGTTTAGGAAGCTGTCATGAAGATAGAGGGCCACACAATAGAAATGCAGACACCAAACACTTTTAGTTAAGTGTCATTTCATGCCATCAGCAATTTGGGCTAACTTTATTTGTTTTGAGGGGAACTGTGGACGCTTCATTTTTCCTTCCATAAAATGCTACTACTGCACTTGGAGAACAGGAAATGCCTAATGGAGCTTGATTCTACTAAAAGAGGTTCTCTTAGTTAGTACAATCAACTTCTCTTACTTTTTCCAAACTTTACTGTGGGTGATTACTGTGTATCACCAGATCCTGATAAACTAAAGGTGGGATGTTTGTGTGGGACAGTGTGGGACACATTACTAATGCTGAGAGGCATTTAGCATGTGTAGGACATATTTTATTTGGATGCAACTTCCATGTATGTATGTAAATACAATGAGCATACAAAGAAGCTTAGATGAAAGCATCTCTCTTCCACCACTTTCATTCAGTTACTAGACGTTTCCTATTTACTGTAGCTGCATTTCCTTTTAGTGTTCATCATATTCCACAAAAAAAAAAAAAACTAACACTATTTGTTTCAGTCTGCAGATATTACCCACTCCCTAACTTCAGCCAGCTGTGGCCCGCTTCAACATCTGCCAGTTGTGCCCCAAGAATAAGTCAGAAGATGAAGAATGTGTCATTTTTAAATCCTTTTTATTATAATGATTATGATTAGACATTAGTTGAACTCATTTTACTCTACCTGCTATAAACAAAAATATCAACCAAGCTTGATTTAGAAATGTTATTTTAATGTTGGCGTTCTCTTTCCATCTAAGGTGAAGTTTTTAGGAGCGGTCTGACTGGTCCACTTATATGAGAGCAATGATAACTGGATTAATAGAAGTTATTTTTACGTAACGGTTTGCTGGTGTGCACCTAAGGGTTCAAACAAGATTATAACAGCCTGGGAAATTTTTCACAAGATGCGTTTTGTCGGAATGTGAAACCACGACAACCATCAAAGCTACTTTTAAAACGGACACATTTTCTTAGTAGAATGCGGCAAGTATGCATTTTTCCTCACGCGCATTAGGGAATAGAAACCGCAGTTTTGCGTGTTTTAGGGGGTACTAACCAACAAGTGGTTACCAAACCATTCACAGCTAAACTAAAACTACCTCCATCCCTTCTGTTGCATATACATGACTGTTTTGGTTTTATAAGTTGGCTTGGTTATCGCTACCGCAGCAACCAGCTGACTACTTTTCGCTGTCTGTGCTCCTCAGACCAGGCTCGGCGGTAGCCATTACTGCTAACACAAGGGCGTAACTTGATGTGTGGGAATCCGAACAATAACGTGAACTCCACTGTCCAAGACGGGTAAAGCTTTGCATTTACAGTGTGACGGCTACGTGCCGCTTGTCTATGAACCGTACGTCCCTTCGTAACTCTGCATTTTAACTCTCCGCTCCCCCTCAAAATGACGTCTCCCTGTGCGGCGGCACGTACAGCAAACAACGGCACGGCGACGGCGTTGCCCCTCCATTCAGTACGAGCCTGGCTGACTGAACCCCCTCCGCAATGTACCCAACACCCCCCCCCTGCTAAAACTACAGCTTGTGTGATAAGAGCGACTGGTATTTTACAGCCGTACATATTTAAAAACACACAGTAAAAAATAGCTCGTTCTTACCGTTTTATGAAGACAAACGCATCCCTAGATAGAGGAGAGCTGCGGAGCATGCGCACTTGGTAGATATAGTTCGACTTCCTGCTGAACAGCGCTCGCCCTGTTTTCACTCTCCTGTAAACCCTGCGTAAACCACAGGTTTCTGCCACCACTGACTGCTTATCAGCGAATTTATATATGCAGGCGACAATATTTCAAGTGGGTGATACCTTAATACATACTTTATCTGGTCATATCTCAAAGACTTGTATGTTCACCTATAATACGTGTTCTCTTTGTTGTATTGGCATTTAACTTGCAAATAAATGTTACCACCTCGATGACCCCAGTGTTATAAGACATCTGTTGAAAGCAACTATTCGAAACTCAGACTGGCTCGAGTGAGCGGTCGGGGGCAGACTCGGTTCATGTTGCACAGTGTTTCTGGGGGCGCCGAGACTAACGATCATCAGCAGCCCCTGATGTAAAAATTATGCTTCCGAAATCTCTTGATGGCGATTCCGCAGAAGAAGTGGAAACCCCACCTCTCCTGTGCTAAACACAGCAGAAGCCCTTTTTAAAAACTGCGTCGAGACGTTCCACGACCTGACCAGAGGTAACCTGTTCCTCACTCAGGGTTCTTAATGTGTAACATCACCTCGGTGCTGCAATGTTTTATAATGCCTTGTATAACATCAAACGGCAGAACAGCCTTTTCTCTCACATTTATCTGTTTATTAGCCGGTAGGCATCAAAACTTGACCGTATTTGGAGTTTTGGATTTGGGGGTCGAAAAGCATGATGGGTAAAGAAGGCGGGGCAAGCTAACATTCCATGCTGCCATTGGGTGGCATACGCACTGGAAATTAGTGTTGCATTCAGGTAATGTGGGAAAATCGATTCCCCTCAGAAAGAAAACAAACAATCGTAGTCATGTGAGATGCTTTTGTTTTGAAATCGATTAAAAAAAAAAAAATCACGTCAGTTTTCCCGCCTCTCTCTCAGCTTTACATAGTTTAGCGAATTGAACTGAAAAGAAAACATTGTTATATTTAACATTTCTTAGATGCTGTTTACACTGACCTAAAACGGAATTACACAAGAAGAGAAAGATCCTTATTCTATGGTGTGTGTGTGTGTGTGTGTGTGTGTGTGTGTGTGTGTGTACGTTCTGAGTTGCTCACATTTCCAGGTACAACATTGAGGACATTAACTAAGTGTTCTGAATGGTAGCTTGAGCTCTAAACATGGTGGAATAGATTTCAGTATTGCAACAACAAGATTTTGTAGTAAGCTGAAGAAGATATACCATACTAAATCTAACCTAGTGTAATACAGGCCCCAATTCTCGGTTTGGCTCGACCTCACTAATAAAATGTGTCCAAATTTTTACCCTAACTACCATAAATAAATTAGAAGAACCGATCTAGGCCATGATGATGGTTCTCAAATCTGTCAGAAGAGGGCGCCAAATCTTTGCTAAGAAGACCATTCAGTCCAAACATTATTCAATGGACATCTATTTATTCAGTTTATAACCAATCAGTAAAGTCACATTAAAGAAAAGGCAACTCCCTTTTACATAAAATAGAAAATAAATAACATACTGTTGAATATGACCATGGGGATCAGAAGCTGTACTGTTCTGTATGTGTTGTTTAACAGCTGCTGATGTTTCATGGTAGAGAAGCCTTACCAGGGGTTATTTTGATCAGTTCACTGGATAGCATAAAAACACACTATTAATAACATGAGTGATTTTTTTTTTTTTTTTAAATGTGCTTATTTCCTTTTGTTCTAAGATATAGATATAGTTGCTTTCCCACAGCAGGAACTTTTCAGTGATTAGGAATTTTGGATGGACTTGCTATGTTGTCAAATCAGGGAACAGGGAAGAATTATTTTGCCCACCAAAAAGTCTATGCACAAAGGCATGCAAGAGCTTTCTGAAATTTTAGTGGGTTACTTGGGGCTGGGGCTTTCAGAGTTGAACATTTCTGATTGGTCAAGTAGAATATTTGCAAGATTTCATGCAGTTAGTCACCTCTTGTTCCATATTAAAGCAAACAGCTTTAATATGTACCACAGAAATTGTTGGTGACTGTTTCTAAAGGGACAAGAGAGAGAGAAAGCAGCAAGTCAGAAGATAAATGTGAACTGGAGAAAAAAGGTTATTTTCTTTTTACAGCTGTTACAGTCTAAAGGACAGATATAGCCCACACACCATCTTCAGTACAGAGATGGAGCCACCATGCTGTTAGCTCAAAAAGTTAATCTTTGTGTCTTGTTCCATAAAGATGTTCACAAACTAAAATATAAAAATGACAAGTTTTGGTTTTATTGATCAAAAAAATAGTTCCAGCATGATACCTCCACCTACAAATGCAAACTGAAAATCTTTACATATTGCTGAACTTTATGACGACATTGGGCCAGAATTTAATAAAATTTTCAATCTGATCTTCTAATATTTCTTTAAAAAAAAAAAAAATGTAAACAGAATTTTGGTAGCAACTAAAAACGTACTTAAACAGCACATTCAAGGCTAATGCCCTGTTTTACAATTTTCAAGACCCCAAACTTTAAGGGGTTGCTTCTTTGCCTTTGCTCCACCTTTCCAACAAGTTTCATGAAATCCAGCCCAGCAGGTTTTGTGTAGTTTGTCAAGCAAGACAAACTAGTACCTAGATCTACTTTTTTTCCCTTTCTTCCATTAAAAACAAAAACAATTCTGATTCTACAATATCTTTGTATTTCAGTTTATCATACCACACAAATGATGCTGTAGCTGAATCCAACTGTAATGTAATAAAAATTGATACCAAACCAATAAAGTAGTAGTGGAACAAAAAGTCCAATATTTAAATAACTTTTCAGGGCTTGGAAAAAGTCAGGGACAAAAATGAAGATTTTATAATCTAAGTGTATCAGTTACACGATTCAGCTAAGAGCCTTCAAACTGTGAAGACAGTGTGGTATCAGTCTGGTCATCTCACTGGGAAAGAAAACAAATAAGAATGTTTCCACAAATTCTCTTTAAAGAACACAATAAGAGAGAAGCTGGAGTTGGACTGAAAGTTTGTTAGCCACCTTCATTATAGTAATATTACTACTCACAGTCACTGCAAATGTATTGGTATAGCTTGTAAGTTTACAAACAAGATGAAAATCTTTCATATTTTTATGCGATTGTTCATTTATGGGTATGTCGTTTCTCAAATTATCTTTTCATCCCATAGATTCAGTCTTTCAAAAATAATACACCTGCTTGCCTTTCCAGCGTTATTCTTTAGACTACATGAGTCTGCAGTCCTCGTGCGTAGTGCTCAGGAATGGGAATCATGCTCACAGCACAGTATTAACATACAATATCATACAACGTAACCCTGTTTAGATTAGAGGCAAAAGTGAGAAAGGTAGTTGTACAGACTGGTTGGTTTTCATTTAGCATGGTTTCAAGGCTTGCCACCCCTACATGGAATTCCTCACCTATACCAAGAACATGAAATGATAACATCTGATTGTCAAAACAAACAAAAACATATAGTGTATATAGTCAAATAAACGGTCATAACAGGCTGTGATTTACCAGGAAGAATCCAGTTTGAATTTGTGCAAAAAAAAATGAAAATAAAGGGACTGTGGAAATGCATTCGAATACATTCCTTACCAAATGCTAAGCTGCAACCACATAATGCACACTTTATTAACTGGGTCAGACAAATGAAAAAGAAATGTCAGGCTGGTCACATGAATGCTAAGTAAAAGCTTCAGAATGCATATTTTCTTGCTGTTTACAGTGTGTGTGGAGAGGTTTTTTTATTGTGAGAAGCTGGTGAGTCCCAGGGAAAGCATACTGTAGCCTGCAACAAGCTCCAGGCTTGTAAACAGCAAATTATTAGCCTCCAGAGCCTTGAAAGAATTCACGATCCTCTTTGTTAAAGGTATTCACTGCAGTGTCTGGAAGTCAGGTGCACAGACGCCCACTCACTCTCTATTACAGCTGGTAACGAAAGCATCATGAGTCAGTAAATACTACAATACATTACTTAGCTAACAAGAAAAAAAGAATTTCCCCAGCTTTAACTGTAGGCCCTAGTGTTGCACTTTTTAGTTACTTAGGTGGATAAAAATTCTGCTTTTGAAGATTGACAAGGGATTTCCTCTGTTACATTTACATAACAGGTCTAAAATGAAATAGCCTACTAGCCCTTTTCAAAAAAAAAAAAAGACATTTTCTTTTATGATTTTGCAGAGAAGATGGATACCAACATGTTGGGAATTAAGAGGCAACTAGCCTAGTTCAGCATGAAGACTGGAAGCAGGGGGAATAGCTATTCTAGCAATAACTAGGCCTACTAGCGGCTCTACAGCTCACAGCTTATCTTCCTTGTTTCAATTGTGCTAAAAAAAAAAAAATCTAAATAATTTACATCAGCAGTGATTTTGGAGGCAGTCACAGTTACTGAATTCACTTGTTGAGTGTCTCCAGCAAGCGAAGAACAAACTAAAGTCGCATCAATGGTTTGATGACATTTGTTGGCTAAGAAGGAATTTCAGCGATTTTAAGTGTCGGCATAATGCAGCTCTGAAGTGTAGTTTTACAATTATATTTAGGAGGATAAAAATGATGCTTTTGAAAGTTGATAATGAGAATTTCCTTTGTCTGATTTATATGACAGGTATTAAAAACGTTTATTCTAAAAAAAAACCAACGAAAAAGATCCCCACTTATATTAGTAATTTTAGAAAACAGTTGAGTATTAATGACTTAACTGGTTAAGTGCCTCCAGCTAGTGAAGAGTAACAGATAAACTTGGTAACCACAGATTTTAGTAGCTTTTCATCATAGTTTAAATGCAGGGTTCTGCTAGATTTGATGAGAAAGAGCCAATTTACTTAGCCAGCATACAAGTGATACAGGTACAGGAAAAAAATACACAAACCCTTTTACTTAGTGTTCAGAAGATGGTGGTTTATGGTGTTAATTGAAATTTTTGTGCTACTTTATTTTGTAAGCTTTAGTGAGGTGGCTGTTATATTTCTTGACACCAACTGTATTTGTCAGTGCTGGAGAGGATTATTTTGCTAAGATGTCCAAAACAAAAAAGCTGAAATCAACAAGAAATGCTCCCTTTGTCTCATTCTCATGCACTCCTATGGAAGCTTGTTTCTGCCACTGAAGAAAAAAAAAAAAATTGCTATCTATAACTCGAAATTTCGACTTAGGTATCTCAAAATTTCGAGTTAATAAGTCGACATTTCGAGAGAATAACTTGAAATTTCGAGTTAGTGCTGCCGGTCAGGAACCTCCGTGAATGACGTCATTACCTGGAAACAGACGGCGCAGACGCATGCACACTCAAAATCATGTAGTGATAGCATCGGTGAGCTACGTGTATAGCAAACGTGAACAAATTGCTGTTGTGCTGATAATAACGCCATGTGATTCAACTAGTAATGCAAGGATTTCATCATTTGTGAAACCACACTGAAAGTACTCAGCAGTTTGCTCAGTCATGACCGGTAGCTGTAGTATTGTTGGCTGATGCCTTCCGCCTTCTGCTTCCAGGTAACAAGGAAATGACGTACCTTCACAGAGCTTCCTGACTGGCAGAGCTAACTCAAAATTTTAATTTATTTTCTCAAAATTTCAACTTATTAACTCAAAATTTTGACAGACCTCACTCAAAATTTCAAATTATTTTCTCAAAATTTCGAGTTATGGATGGCTTTGTTTGTTTTTTTTCAGTGGCGGAAACGAGCTTCCGTACACTCCAGTGCATAATATGACATAAATGACACAGCTACAGAATGTTACCAAGGGCCACCACTGGTCCACAGGCTGCACTTTGGGAATCACTGGTTTAAACATAAAATGAATTTGCTTAAACACATCATTATTCTCGAGCTGCCTAAGTCTTTATGCTAAGCTAGGCTCATTGTGGCTCTAATTCTCTCCTTATGATATCAATTTTCCTATCTAATTCACAGAAAAGAAAAGTCAATTAAACTTATTTCTCAGGTAGGTATACTTTTAAGGCCCTACAAAGAATTTTATCAGGATCATTTGTACAGCAAAAAAATATGTGGCACAAAATGTGAGTGAGAACAGCTAAATGTAATGTCATGGTTTTACGGCATGACATTCGCTGGACCAGATAAGCTGAACTTAAGCCAGTTTAGAGGCCTGTAATAACCATGCCAAAGGTCATTAACTTTTGCTGTCTATGATGCTATGTTGATGTGACATATTTAGACCTCAATTCTCTTATACATCTTGAACAGCACATACAAGTAACATATCCATCTATGTTGGTGAATGAGTTGGTAACTATCACCACCTAGAGCCTGAATGTGATGTTATTTTTGAGAACTGAGCCTTGAATACAAATTTGTTGAAGCTGCATACAGCTGAAGGCCAACCTCAAACTCCCTTTTCTGTCACTGTCACTTCCTGCTGCTGCTGCTGATGTTGTTATAAGGGACTGCCTATTCTAATTACAATAATCTATGTTTATGTATACGCCTTTACTACAAATAATCTCTACCTTTTTACAAAAAACATTATTCATCTATTCACAGAATGATCAAAGGTCAATTTGGCATAAGTGCACACACAGCTTACAGTAGCAGGAGGAGCACATTGATTTAATATGGTGACACTTATTGCAGAGTGCACTGTGTCTGTTCATACTATGAATTAAATAGCTTTCAGTGACCTTTAGCTCTCATCTTTATAGATTTAACTATTATTTACAATAGTACAGTCACTAAAGACTGCAGGCAAAACATTGCACAAACTTTGACAAGTAGAAACCCATAATAGTACCATATGAAATGTAAGTGATGCCAGACCATGATAGTCCATTTGTACTTTCTTATGCTCTGTAGTCCTTTAGCTCCATTGCTATGAAAAGGAGCACTGGCCACACTTTAAGCAACAAGACCTGATCACACTGGTACGCTTTTGTTTTGTTTTTTTGAGCCAGATGAGGCTCAAAACAGCTCGACTCATGCTACATCATATTGAATTAACAATACAACTTTCCTAAGAGACACACATCGGTATTTACTCTAGCATCCTGATTGAAAATAATCCCAGCGGTCAGAAAAACCAACACAGAGAGGGCACGAAGCACAAGGTGAGGAAGTGATGGATGGTGATATCACAGGGTGCTAAGCCTGAGTGACTTGGTTTTGATGGACGGCTGTGAGACGAAGTGAGCTCTTGGTGTGACAGGATAGTGTTGGGACACAAAGACTTCTCAGTCAGCAGTGGCAGCTTTTTTCAGCTGATGCAGCAGCTAATTCCTCTTCATCCTCTGCAGGGTAGAGGACCTTGGCAGTGAGGCCGCTCTTCACGCCATCCCACCCATCACGGGTGACGATCTCCCCCATCTTCATCAGCTCGTAGATGTCTCTGGTCAGCAGCTCAAAGGCCCGGTCCACATTGCTGTTGCACTTGGCCGATGTCTCCACATAGCGGATGCCCAGCTCGGCGGCCAGCTGCTCTGCCTCATCCCTGCTCACCTTGCGGTCCTTGTTGAGGTCGCTCTTATGGCCGATGAGGATGTAGACCATGTGGTGAGGCAGTATGTGCTCACTCACCTCCTTGTGCCATTCCCTCACATGGTCGAAGGTTTTGCGATTGGTGAGATCAAAGACAAGCAGCCCGCCTACAGAGTTGCGGTAATATGATGTTGTGATAGACCTGGTGGATAGACACATTACTGGTGTTAGTAACTAAAGACAAAGATCTCTATACTCATTACTTCTAAATGCCTTGGACAACTCTTGTGAACTCTTATGTGTCCTACCAGTCCACTCCCCTTATATTGCTGTTTGTAACATCACAACATGAGTTTAATTTTCTGCACAGAAATCTCAAGTCACTTGAGATAAGTCCAAGTCCTCTCTTAAGTAAACAAGTCAAGTCAAATCCTGAGTCAAATCAATCAACACTACTCAAACCAAACAAGGCTCAAGTGATATCTTCAGTCTGTCTTCTATATCAAGTATTAGATAGGGGTGGCTGTGGCTCAGGAGGTAGAGCAGGTCATCCACCAATCAGAAGACTGGTGGTTCGTTCCCCAGCTCCTCTAGTTTGCATGTCAAAGTATCCATGGGCAAGATACTGTACCCAAGTTGCTGGATGCATTTATTGGAGTGTGGGGTGAATGAGACTTGTAGTAAAAAGCACTTTGAGTGCTCATTTACAGTAGAAAAGTGCTAGTGCCAATCCATTTGTTACTTTATGGAAAAACAGGCTTAAATCCTTTGAGGAAAGGCCCAAAGTGCAGCTCAAGTATTAAGACAGTGGAAACTAAGAAAATAACAAGTCTCATTTGACACAATCCCAAATCATTTCTCAGACATTGATTTCTAAGTTTGTTAAGGAATGAGGTGGCACACTGTCTTTTAAGTCTTTCAGCTGTCTATCTCCAAGCTAACCATTAAATTGAAACATTTTTCTTTCAAAGCTGTGTTAATAGTGCTTTGCATTAGTAAGATTACTGGAGTTAGATATGTGCTTTAGCTGGCCCTGCCATTCAGATGAAACTGCTTATTGAGCCAGTTGGTTCAGTCATTTTAGAATAAAATACCGTGTTAAATATAAGAGTACCTACTTAGTTGGGGCAGGAAGCCAAAGCAATTTAAATCTATGTCAAGATTTGAGAATGGTGTCAGGGCCTCATTTATTATGGCAATTTATTACTAAATGGGCTAATAAATAATCTGACAATAAAGCTGGACCTCAGGCAACATTTGGGGCTTCTTTTTGTTGTTAAAGTCCTCAAGCCATATTGCTATGGAAGGTCTGTCTCTCCTGGCCTATTAAAACTATTTCTGTAATTTTATGAAGTCAAAACTTGAAACTTGAATACTTTTTTAAGTTTCATATATTTAATTTCCCAGCTGGAGATAAAAAAGTGCCCAATTAAATGGAAATTAAACAAATTCCACCAAGTTACACAATAAACATAGGGTCTTTTGGGTCCATTAAACATCTTGTGCATATTAGTTTCCTCTTTATGAATATATATGCACATACAGGTTCTGATCTCTGCTTTTGATGCATTAAAAACTACAGACTCCACAGCCAGACAGGCAGAAGTGAAAGACAAGTGTAGTGAAGCCTGGAGGAAAACACCCTTAGAAGCTTCAAAAGGGAAAGCAGATCTAAGAGCTTCTCCAGACACAGGAGTTCTTTAAAGGAAATTATCCATAACAGCGGCATGAAAAGCAGAGCAAGCAACAGGACAGATGAATGAAAGAGGCAAACTAGATTTGGATAGGGACTTATCATCCCTGCCATGGCCTAGAGACTGTATCTGAGGGAATCAAACTGGGGCCTAAATATGAGGAGGCTGCCCATCATCCGTGAAAGAATGATGTAAGTCGATATGTCCTGTTGTTATACAGGTCAGGGAATCATATAATCTTCTCCTGGCCCCCTTTCTCACTGTCTACACTCATTTCATTACATGCCAATAAGACGGGAAAATGGCCCTTATTCATTTTAAAGGGTCTGAGAATAGCAGCCAAACACGACATTAAACCGAGGCCTCTCCATTATTTACCGAAACGCTCTCTGAAGGATGATGGCTACATACTCAGCTCAGAGATATTTTATTTAAGCTATATTTTACTCCACTATACCTGAATCGTTCCTGGCCAGCCGTGTCCCAGAGCTGGAGCTTTATTTTCACCCCGGGCTCGATGTCAAGCGAGCGGGCATAAAAATCTACCCCGACCGTCGGGTCCGCCACATCGCTGTAAATTCCGTCCGTGAAACGCTTCAACAGCGAGGACTTGCCCACTGTGGAATCCCCGAGTAGAATGATTCGGAACTGGTATTGCCACAAAATATCCATGGCATGACTAGAGGGGAGAGACCTGCGGAGCGTGTGTGTGTGTGTGTGTGTGTGTGTGAAACAAAGCCCTGCGCGCGGCGTGTTTACATGGAGCCCCAGCTGCTGCTACTGCCTTCTGTTCAGGAAGAGGCGCGGAGCACAGAGCGGCCGCAGCAATCATGTGATGGATTTACCTATGCTCTACTAGTCGGGATATTACTCCCATAAACCCGCTACAGCCCTGATTTGGCCTGGTTTGTGTTATAAAAGAATCTTTAAAGGCTTTTAATCAGAAAAAACAGAACTTATGTTATAGTTAAGGTGTAGACTATATGAGGTCGATCTTGGCCACGTTTTTCAGCGAGTGTTCATAAAACACCTCCACGACCATGTAAGAGCGTATCGCACCGATGTTATCTGAGTTAGGAACCTTTGCACTATTGACATCTCAAAATCGCAAACCTCACACACGCAGGAGTGTGTTGCTGTCCGTGGTTCTGAAGTAGCCTAGTCACTTCCAACGATGACCTGGATTTACAACATATTTCTCTAACTGCACACAATATATTCTGTTCTGTCGTACTTTGAAAAATGTGTGGCTAGATAAGTGTAAATGTCTATGTTTGCTGCCTGAGTGGCAGTAAACTTAAAAAAAAAAAAGAGATACTACATATCCCACAATTCAACCGGTCCGCGTGAGCAATGCGCACCAATCAGCGGACCGCTGCCGGACTCCTGCGTGCATATATAACAACAGCGGGACCTCCCGCTCTCTCTCTTCCTCTCTAGTTCTCCACGCGAGCACAAGTTCAGCAAGAAAGCATCTCGGTAAGGCCTTTGTTACTGTCGTCGCTTAGTAAACTCATATGTACATGTATTTACATTAATTAATTTGAATCCAGTCCCTCTGACACAGAAATATATTAATGTTAGAACTTATTAACGATGAGCTAAAAGCGTTAGCGGGTGAACAACTTCACGTTAGCTTGTGTATCTACAGCCATAATGCTTGGCTAGCTAATGGGTTGGGAAGTAACACCATGGTGTATTTCTAGGAGAACACACTTTAGAGAACACACTTTAGAGAACACACTTTAGAGAACACACTTTAGAGAACACACTTTAGAGAACACACTTTAGAGAACACACTTTACCGTCGCTGTGCTGAGGCTCTGGTGGTCATGCTAAGGCTTAGCGATAGCTTGCACGCTAATGCGTTTGAACCACGTGGCTTGGTCTTTTTCAGCCCTTCATTTACATAAACATTAGTAATGCAAAGACTATAAAGCTCAGTGTAACCATGTAATCACGTTTGTGTGGCATCACGTCTACCTGAAGGCATGATGCCTTTTAAAGTTTAGATGTAGCTCGTTTCAGAAGCTGACAGTGCAGGCAAAATAATTAATTTTAACATGACAAACTTTCCTACAGTTAAAAGCAAACACTTCAACAACCCTGGCTCAGTTCTCATTGTCTGTGTCTCTCTAGGGTTAACTTAAAATGGCAGTTCAGCCTAGCTCCCCACCATGCAGGGTGCAGGTGAGTTTTTTTTTTTTTTTTTTTTTTAAACTTGACTTTCTTTTTTGTTTTTTTTTTAAAATCTTTC
>VUQS01073939.1:7241-18503 GCA_015108495.1 Heterochromis multidens
TTCACTTCACCTGTCAGCAGTTTTAATGTTTAATGAGGTTTGTTGAAATGAAGTTTCATATATATATATATATATATATATATATATACACACTGTATAGGAGATATCTTCTTGACAGGGCCTATTTCCAACTCTTTTCTAACAAACTTCATCGCTGGAGTCACATTTCTCATTAAAGACTGTCATAAAAAGCAAAGAAAAAAAGACGATCACTTACTTCTAACACATTAATTATTGTGCTTCATTAAATAGATGACAAACTAATGAAGCTGTTATAGCACCTTCAACAAGTTAGAGCTTTCAGACTTGTTAAATGATATCCAACTAAGAAAACATAAGGTAAAGTTTCCACTGCTAACAGAGTACCATAAATAAAATGTTCTTTAATTACCCACACAAGCAAACTGTGGCATTTCAGAGGCACGTATTCAACTCTGTTCGTCACCTAATCCAGGAATAGAAAGCTATATCAAGAGTTTTAATTGGCAAACAACCACACATGACTATCACCAGTCACCTTGGATCCTCATATACCCAAGCTAATTTTATCCTCAAGTTCTTTAGCACAACCACATCTGATGAAATTGCATGAAATGATCAGGTTTTAAAAATTCAAATAACATGGCCTGTGCACAGAAAATGAGAGCGATATGTTTGCGCCAGCACAAAAGAATTGCATGAGAGAGACATGAGCAGAAATAGGCAGCAGAGTCTGAAGCCAAAATAGTGTTGGGATCAGTAGGATGGATGACTTTCGTTCAACTCAAATGACTCAACTTCACTCCTATGTTTAACAAACAATATTTTAAGCATTTTTTTTGTAAAGCAGGATTAAAATATTACCTTAAATAAACAGTTTGAATTACTCATCTTAAATAACATTCTCAGTGTTAGGAGTATCACCTCCTAAACTAAAAATCATGCACACTATACATTCTTCAAGAAAACCTGATATTCACTGTGGTGA
The DNA here is from genome assembly GCA_015108495.1 of Heterochromis multidens. NCBI lineage: Eukaryota > Metazoa > Chordata > Actinopteri > Cichliformes > Cichlidae > Heterochromis > Heterochromis multidens. The sequence goes on from VUQS01073939.1 coordinate 8,209, forward strand.
ATTACAGTTATCCTGAGTTGGATCGCACCCATCTTTGAACTAAGCATTCAATCTGATCTCAACTACACACCTGTAAAGTTTTAAGACTGCTCCTTGCATGGCTGAGATGCTATTGTGTTGACAGCATCTGTCCACAGACAGACAGACGTATAAACATCTGCTAAAATGCTCCCAGTAGATTAGGTGCCCTCAGGTCCTTATTAAGGTACACAAATGCGGCGGGAAAAAATGGGCATGACATGGTAGTGCATTGGTAGTCTGTAGGTGCTACACAGAGCTTTGTAAACCCACATATAGATGTTGTAGCTGTGTACTGTCACCAGGGGGAAGTGTCAAAAATATATCAAACAAGCACTCGTGTTGTCTACTTTCTACTTTTTGTGCAGTTGTTGATCCTTCAGCTTAGAGAGAAGATAGAGGTCATAAAGAATGTCTTTGTAGATATGTGAGTGCTTCTCAACATGGTACATTTATCTTTGATGTTTTTTTGTGCTTCTTCCTCTTTGTGTTAAACTATGTGGTTGTTTCTATTTCTGTTCAAGCCAACTTTTCAACCAAGCAGCATCCTAGTGTTATTGCCACTGGGCAATTACAACGACACCACGGCAACACGCGAGTGTGTCTCGGTAGACTCTGCATAGGTTTAATTTGCACAACGCCTCTCTCTGCATTGCCAAAGAGCTACAGAAACAGACACCAATGTGAGACCAAAGATCCTGAATGAGAGTCCAGATCAAGACCATTGAAAGTAGGAATCCAGCCATGTAATGGGTTCTTCCTTTCCCTTCGGTACACCTCTTTCTTGAGAACTGGCTAGCACATTTTTGCATAATTTTGCTGACAGACAAACAAACCAAGAAATGACAATGAAAAAAGTTAATCTGAAACAACTGATGCCAAACAAAATGCACTGACCTTTTTAAGAAGACAGTAACATGGTGTGCAAAACAACAATCTATTACTTGATGTAGAATGTAACAAATAATAGTTTGTAGCTTGCTAATAATGGCACCCAAATCCACCAGATTTGTAATAGTCTAACATTTTAGAAAAAGTTTCCTTTGGGAGTTAAATGAGAGGATCTCTACATAAAAATATTTTAATCTGATCAGTAACTTATTTTTGGGCATGTATAGCTTTTATTTGTCAGGACAGTAGAGAGAGACAGAGTGAAAGGGATCAACATGCCTGAAATGGTTTAAGGAGAACCCAAACCCAGGACCCTATACAGGAAGGTGGAACATGGGTCGCCTGCTCAACAAAGTGAGCCATAGCAGCACCCCACTGGATCGTTCTTTCAGTCATTATCACCAGCAGATGGACTTTCTCAAATGTCATGAAATTGCAAGACTTTAATTTAATTTTTTCCAACCTCTTTAAGGACATCGTGCCCATGCTGGCTTAAAATTGAGGTTCAAAGTTCAATGGTGTGCATGGAAACAGCCGCTATGAAAACAATCTCACTATGAGGTCCATCTGGAGCTTTTAATCACATTTGACCTCTTGGTGAGATTATTTTCTCAAGTCAAATGAATATTTAAAAATATTTTAGAACTGTTATAAATGTGGTGTGATCTTCTAAAGCCCTAAAAAAATATATCATAGGCATATCAGGTATCTAACTCTGCTTCGTTATTGCATAAAAGTACCTTGATTACAGCCATCTATCATGTCAGCAACACCTGAAACTATTATGCAAAATTCAAACCTTGTGTAATGCTCATAATAAACAGCATTTTAGTCTAATTTCCTCAAACGTTTGACACCTTTTTGTCCGACAGGTGAGCATTTCCCTGCTGCAGAGAGAAAACATCTCACACTGCATGCTGATATCACCCACTTCGCTCCTCTTCAAAGGAAAACAAATCACTCTAACACCCTGAATCAAATGTTTTTCTGTACCTTAATTGCTTTAATGTGCCAAAGAAATTTGTGCCTGCCGCCTGCGTTTCTCTCTGTGTTACTATTCATGCTGTCGACAGAGGTCCTAAAGCAAAATTTTAAATCATTCAACAGGTGCACATGCATATCGATTTTCTGTCCTTCATCACGTGTGTCTGCTTGTGTTTTAAATGTGTGCTTTGACAGCGACACCATGGTGACATTAATTTATGATTGCCCAGCTGTCGGGGAATTTTTCACACCTTTCCCAATATCAGTGAGGCCAGAGTTATGTTGCTATAGAAACATTGATTCCCGGAAGTTAAATAACACTGCTTTTCTGCACCCCACTTGGCACAGAAAGTTGACATCAACTTCCTTCTGAGCATTTAATTTTATCTTAGCAGTAATATTTTCACATTTGTTTTGGAGGCTTTTTGCACCTGATGAGTGAAGTTGCTGCTGAAGATGTGACAGCGTTTTGTCCCAGAGCTCCAGCAGTCTGGCTAGTTAACACTGGACTGGTTTATTTTCTTCATCAGAAGTCTGCGTTTAGTGTTGAGTGTTTTCAGTTAAAACCGCAGGTGCTGCCAACTATCTTATAAAAGCAATAATGTCCTTGAACCGCTGGGTTATTGTGCAGTATACTCATTTCGTGCTATTGGCTATTTCACATCAGGCCTAACAACACCCAGGACAATACTACACTATAACCCACTTCCTCTCAACTGTTAACGCTTTAAACCTGTGCCTGTGTGTGTGCTATAAGGTTTGAGCTAATTCTCCAACAATGTGGCTCCACACTCCATAAATTATCACCGAGGAGAACGCTGTGTGCATGATTTGTTTATGTGAATGTGTGTGCGTGCGAGTGCCTCCGTGCATGTGTGTATTTAACGACTGCGAGTTCATCTGGGTTTCGAAGGGTTACGCGTGTCTGCGTGTGCAAGCATGTTCCTCTGTGCGAGTGCGTTCAGCTGTTGTAACTTCCATGGCGTGAGTGTGTGTGATGGAGTGAGTTTGTGTATTCAGTAGTTGTGAGTACATGGTGTGCTTCATTGATGTGTGAAACATCAGCTATGACTGTGGAGCCATCTGCTCCAAAGGGAGAGATGGAGTGCAAGTGTGTGTGTGTGTCTGTGTGTGTGTGTGAACGTATTTTTGCTCTACATGCATGAGTGGGTTTATGTGACAGTGCAGTGTATGTACGTGTATGTGTGTGTGTAAATTTCTAACACAGTCTGACTACTTGCCTGAACCAACAAGTTGCTGCTTTTTTGTGCATTTGGGACATCAAGAAGTTTCCAAGCTGAGTCCCACTCAGCTAAAATATCTAATAATTATTTCAAATCCTCCTCGGGATGAAACTTTGTTTCTGTCTGCTTGTGTTAAAATTTACATGCCAGCTTTTTTGTTTTGCCTTAGATGCAGTCTGTCGTCTTGAAATTGCATTCCTGTGTAACTAAATTCTTGTCACATTTAGGTTGGATTATGTTCAGAGGCAACAATTATATTCTTTTTGAATGAATGAATGATGCATCGCATGTATGAACCTCATCGCTGCCAGCGGTTCCATGTGCACAGTTTTTTCATTCTGATTGAAATCATTCCAACTGAAGATTTCCCAAGTGCTGACATGTGATATGGTTTTCATACAGTCTGGTGTTTACATGCACAGACTCATTTGATCTGAACAGTGTATGAGCCATAGGCTGTACAGAGATTTAAATAAGCAAATTTCATCATTTAACAGAACATTTCACATTGTCAGATTGCAGTCTGTATGAATATAATTTCTAAGACACGTGGCTGGTATTTCAGAAGCAAATGCAGATTCATTCAACACAGGCATTACAGGTGCTAAAAAAAGAAGCAGACCTTGCATTTCTCGATTTTGAATTAAGTCCTCTGATTACAATGTTGAATTTACTAAAGGAATTTGGCAGATTAAAAGGACACAAGTTGAAAAAATGAAAACTAGATGGAGCTTTGAACCACTAGTTTCTAGGAAAAGATTTATGAATAAGCAACTATTTAATACGGCTCCTAAATATTATTGATAGAAAATGATAGAAAATTTTAAAGAATTCTAAATTATAAGCATTTGTGTGCACTTTGGCATGATTTTAGGCCACAGCAGGCAGATCATATATTTAAAAAAAGCTGAAAATCATGGTATGGAAGTTATAAAGTCTAATGGAAAACAGCATTCTTACAAATTGTGCACTTTCATTCCATTAATTTATTCCAGTTTTGCCAAGAATTATATGCAGTAAATCTTTTAGAATTTGTTTTTTGTTCAAATACAAGTAAAGAATGAAAAGCCACTAAAGGGTAGTTACACAACTCACTAAAGCTCATCAATTGCACTATTGCAGAAAAAATTCTCTTCTTCCTGCTAAAAATAAACTGCAGTGTTTCACAAAAAGTGAAAAACCATGCTTGGGGTGCATAAATGTGCATTTCTAAACAAGCAGCAACACCCGTGAATACAGCATTCTTACTTATAAGGGTGATCCACCTGTGTCGGTAGTGTATATAGAAAAAACACATTTGTGTGGGCTAGAGCTTTAAAACACTTCTCTTGTTACTTTTAGTTTACAATTCAAGCCGCTCTGTGACAGAGCAACTTTGGAAATACATGATTTGCAAAGTGCACAAACTTCAGCTGTATGAAATTTTCATGGATCTAATCTCATCCCCATTAAATCCTTGCGCTCCAACTCAAACTGGAGCCTCTCTACATGTGGCCAACTCCCATTAGGCTTTGACAGCGATCCAACTGCAGAGATTCATGGCATATATGGTGTTGTTCCATCCTCACACTGTAATTTTAAAGTAGGCTTCCACTGAACTATGAATGAATGAAGAGAGTAATCTGCAGGAGCACGCTTTGTAGAAAGACTATGGAAAACCTCTGTAGAAATCCTCTGAGATTTAAGAGGCAGTGGAACAGATGTGGGTTTGGAGACAGGGTCTGTCTGTAGGTGTTGGTTGGTCATGATGTTAGCTACCGTTTGTGGATCACATTTCTATTTACTTTCCACTGTCAACGCTTAGTGGTTTCATACATTTTGCACACAGCTGAATGGAAGACTGAATCTGTAAATGCAATGTTGGAGCTAATCTGCTTCATGAGTCATGATTTAGAAAATGTCCTCTTGTAGCCTACACATAAAATCCCCCTGGGTCATATTTACTAAAGTTGTCCCCTGAAAGTCGAAGCTTTGTAGCACCAGTTGAAGATCTTGGATTCCACAGTGATTCTTGGAGCATTTGTTTACAGACTTGGATAACTTGTTAAATGACAATAATACTGCCATTAAAACGTAATCTGTTGCATTAAAGGCACTTGTTCAAGTACTACCAAAAATAAGCACATCTTTGTGTAGCCTACTATACATTTATCTATGCATGTACTGAATTTATCTCACCGCGTAGTGAGTTGATAGTGGTAGCATTTCCTTCACCATATAACCAGCAACAAGCTTGTTAATTTCTCTCAGTGACAGCTTTTGCTAAAAGTTTGCTGTTGCACTTTTGGAGCAGCAACAGCGGCATCATTCTCCCGGCCCTCCTACTTACAGAGCTGTACTTAGCTTGTAGATGTTACTTCAAAATGTAAAGCAGAGCTCCTTAGCAGTTGACAGAAATTCCACATAGCTGAAAGATTAAACTTATATCAAAACTGGTGATGGTATGATAACAAAAAATGCACCATAAACAGTCTGCGTGTGTCTTTGTTTCTTTCCCATGATATTGGATTGTGAAATGTTGCGATCAGGCAGCCACATGTCCACTCTATCTACAAAGATGACTATTACCAGACAACTGTTTTTTTAAAAATATAAACACACATTCATTTTCTTTATATCTACTTGTTGCATGGTTAACTTTATTGTAGCCTGGACTGTCACAACCATTGCCCGTACCCCCCAGTGACACTAGTTTGAGCCTCCCTCATCATATATTATACTTTCATGAGTCTCTTATTGTTCTCAAGCAAGAATAATTGCTTTTATTTAGTTCTAATCAGTAAAAGAATAATAAACAATTCTTGTATACAATCTTGCTAGAAAGTCCAATAAGGTGACACAGTCTTCGATGTCTTTTACAACTCAACTTCTATTTTGCATTTTGCATTTTTCCACTAAGACTAGATGTAGAGAAAAGAAGGTCAATTGACAGTTATTTAATATTGACATGTCTGCTAAGATACAGTCACTCCTGCTCAAAATAAAACTCAGATGACCTGAAACAGGTCATAGATGAGAGGGATCAGTTCATTTTTCTGAGTTTCCAGTTTCAATTTCTTGGCGGGCACGGCATAAATGCTAAATTTGAAGAGAAGTAGTATGTGTTTTGCAGCCCTGGGTCGCTGGACTCCTTCCCCTAGTGTTGTTTCAACTTTTTTGTATGCTAATTAGATGTGCAGACCCCTGCACCTGATTGGTGCCTACTTTTGCACCTCATCCCACCCTCCAATTCTTGTGCTTAATGTGCTCCACTCTCATACCTTCCACCATCTCTGATTCGACTGGTGCCCTTGTCCTATGCACCAACCAGACTCCAGCTTATTGCAGCAGCTGGCTCAGAAAGGCTGCCAATTTGTTATTGGTGGTAGCTGTGATTTAGAGTGAGCAGCCTGTCCTGTCTCATTCCTCTGTGTTGCCAGCCTAAGAGGTTAGAGTTACTTGTTGTGTGGTACTTGGGTTAAAATTGAATGTACCTCAAAGGGCTTTCTGTTCTGCTTGAAAAGCGTGTGCTTGTTTGTTTGTGGTTCGGACACTCAAGGCTAGGTTTGTAAAGCACACAAGTGGAAATGTGGAAAACGCTCTCTCTCTAGATTACACCAGGTTTTAGGTTTAGGGGTGCTTTTACAAGTTGTACTTTTTAACTGTGACCCAACTTTCTCCACCTGCTGATTAATGTTGCTCCCCTTCCTTCTGGAGAGCTTGGGTCGTAACAGCAACCTGATGATATCCTGATGCTCATGGACTGCTGATAAAATACTTATTTATGAGGAGTTCTAATATTTCCCTCCTTTCTTTAGAGTGGCTCCCTCACAAGAGGGGCCTGGCAAAGTTCACATAACAGAGGAGCATCATGTGTAAAAATGTAATGATCAGCATTGTTCTGCAGGCCCTACAGAGCTCCTAGGTGAGACCTTCCATAGTTAAAGTGCTTTCTGCCACTTATGTGATATATTAATTACACATGAAGGGCTTATTTTCACATAAATGTTATCAGGGTGAATTTCAGACAAGAGGATTGCTTTACATGTGTCAACCTGTATTGCTGAACTTTATTCTCCCCCTTCATTAAATGCTTCTGTGAAAGACATCTGAGTTCATTCTGCATGACTTGACCCAGCCACATTACATTCTATTGACCTTACAGGTTTTTGTGCTGTCAGTGCTTTTAATTTAGCCGATGTGGCTCTTTAAGAAGAAAAACACCCTGAGAGATTAATTTTTCATCCGAAGATGTTCTTAATGAGTTGTGGAGTGCTGAATGTTAAAGTATATATTTATGTAGCATGGCCGTTACTCGATTACCATGGAAACTGAGGTAGCATGTTGGAGGTGAGTGGGCGTTAACGCGACTTGGATGAACCCTACAAATGTCGTGGGAGGGACGGAGAGAGAGAGAGAGATAAAGTGACAGAGGAAATGAAAGCAGATGGAGAAAAGTAAGAAAGAAACGCTGAAATGAGGTAATGTTTGGTTGCTATGAGAAGTTTGCAGGTCCTGCTTTTCACTTCTTTCGCTTGATTCTTCTCATCTTTCAGTCTGGTCCCCTTGTCTGAAAAAGATAATTAATTACAAATTTTTTTTTTGTCCTCACTCATGTTGTTTTTCCTCTTCTCTTTTTCATCTTTCCTTTCATTTTCTCCCCTTGTTTTTAAAACACTTTTCCACTCAATTCTTGTATACAAATCCTCCAATCGTACATCAAAACATGCACTTTCTCAGTGCCGTAAAACTGCATGTAGCCACCTCAACATCACTCAGTGTTTTAGGACTCCCCCATTGAGTTTTAACATTTTGACTGCTATCATGTGAGCAAGTTAAAAATTTTATATAAACCTCAGCAAATAACAAACTTGATGCTGTGTCGTAAAAGCTGAGATATGGAGTCTCCAAGGACAAACTTATTGTCACAGTTTGAGGGCAGCCAGAGGCGTGAAAGTAAGCAAAATCATAGGACTTACCAGTAAGTCTGAGATTCTGTTACTGTTAAATCCAGCTATCCGGCTAAGAATTTGTTCTTTCATGGGCTGCCCAAAAACATTCCAGTGACGGTATGCAGGAAGCAAAGTTTTGCCATGTCATATGAAGACATATTATAGGTGTCCTCATGCTTGGTTATCCGTATTGTGCCCGAGGAGGTTTAACCCCCAAAGTCCAGTTAGTTTGTGTTACAGCCCCTAAATTTATGGCTTAAAGGAACCTAACATATAAGATGCCACAACGCTGCTGCCATTCAACAAATGGCAGCAGCGTTTACAGAAACAGAAAGAGACAAAACAAAAGAGGAAGGAAACCATGAACCAACCACACAATGGGCCGTCAGATTTAGGCTTCTCCCCTAAACTAGTTTTAGTAAACTAGACTGACAGAAACAAAGCTGAAAACAGGGCTGCTGGTAATTCTCAACTCAACCTATACTTAATGAACAAAGCCATAAAAGTGACAGAAAGATAAAGCCGGTGCTGATGGAGATGAGGGAGGAGGAGAGAGAGACCGAGACGCCAGTTGCTGACCACCGTGCACCGCCTTCTCTGGGTTTATGTTTACGCAGCGAGCCTTCAGCAACCAATCAGAATAAATTAGAGAAGTGAGAGAGCAGGTTAATGAGGATGAAAATAAGAACAGAACAAGATGATGACTGGAACAACACACTGAGGTTACACATAACAGTTTGACTAGTGCGATTGCTGTACTTGAAAAGGTGGGCCGGAGCATAGTTAAGGTAGACTTGGGCACAGAACTCCAATGCATCCTCAGCTGCTTTTGGGAAGCTCAACTGAAAATTGTTGTGTTGAGTAAATAATAGATCAATAAACCATGTACAGGTCCAAAAATGACCCCAATTAAGGCACAAATTCCATAAAATCATGAACCTTAACGAAAAGCATGTCTCTATGTGAGAAAGAGACGACTGAAGATATGGAAAATCAGGGAGAAAAAGAATGGAGTAAAATATTGGGAGGAAACACTGAAGCGTACTTGGGCCTGGAACGTTAATTGCAGTGTGAGCGCGGGCCAGTGGAGGAGTGGGGATTGTCGTGTTTGTGTAGAGTATGAGGCAACCATCCCTAGTGTGAGTACACCCTTAGATTCAGGCACCGGTTTAGCTGTTTGGAATGAGAATGTATTTTTTACGCTGTCATTTCTTCCTCCTCTTTTTAACCTGGACTCATCCTTTGCTCTTCCACCTTCTCTCATCCTAAGCCCTTCCCTTTTTTCTCCTCCTTGTTTTTGTTTTTTTGTTGTTTCTGCTCTCACCTTTTTTCCCTCTCTACTCTCCTGTTTTTCTTGCATGTCTCTGCACTTTGCTTCCTCTCTTCTCTTTTGCTTTGACTCCTCTCTTGGTTTTAACAGGGCTTTTTGGGTTTTGTCACCCTCTTATCTGTCTCCTCCCTCCGTCATTTATACTTATGTACTAATCTTACACCCTTTTTTCTCATTTCCTCCTCAGCTCTACTTTTCATTTCTTCCCTTCATCAGTCTCCGCTCTCTTCTCCCTCATTTTGTTCTTCCTTTCCTTTTTCTTCTGTTTTCACTCCTCTCTCTTCACTCTTTGTTCTCTTGTTTAAACACAATCTTTGCAAATTTGCCTTCCACTCATCTTTTTGTCCTTATATTTACCTACGGTTAAGCTGATTCTCCTCCCCTACCTTTACCTTGTCTTCTTCTCTCCAATGAAGCATTTGCAACCTTGCTTTCAACTCATCTGTTTCTCCTCTCTGCTCTCTGCTCACCTTTCATCATTATTTGCTGCTCCTCTTATCTGCCTTTTCTCTCCTCTTTCACCTGCATCGCCCATTGTTACCTTCAGACTCCTTGTTTTCTTGTCTCCTCTCCCATCCTTTATTTCCCTACCCTCCGCTCCTTCAGATTTTCCTTCTTCCATCACTTCTCCTGCATCCTCTCTTCCATATTTTCCTGTTTATTCTCCTCTTTTCTCATTTTATTTCCTTCTCTTTTTTTAATCCTGCTTTCTATTCATCTTTTCCTCCTGCACTCAGGTCTCTCCTCTCCTCTGTGATCTTCTCCCTTATTTTAGTGAGCAGTAAAAACAACGATAAAATAATAATAAAAACAACAACTGTCCCGTGATTATAAACCCATCTCCATCTGGATCTCTCACACCGCCACACAGACTCACACACACACCGAGCCGAGTAG
>VUQS01073939.1:18523-33288 GCA_015108495.1 Heterochromis multidens
AAGGCCAATAAGACACGCTTGACTGGAGGCGACTCTACAATGTGTGTGTGTGAGATGGAGAGAGAGATAGAGCGAGACTGCGTGCGTGAACAGAGAGGGTATTCACTCCTGTCATTGTGTGAACCTCATGTCCTCGCAGCCACGGGAAGATGAGATAAATCCTGAAACATTTTTGTCGATACTCAAGGGAACGTTTCAGACTAAAGACACCTGGAGGTCAGGGAGTGATGCCGGGCTAAGTTAGTAGAAACTGATAATCAAGTGGAAATCACTGCAGTGATGTCTGGTCGGACCACTGAAACTGCAAATAGACAAATGAATGAAATATTTACTGTATTGTAAAGCATTTGAGAAGCATTCTAGAAGACCTTTTAACATTTAATCACTGACTTTAAGTATTTATTAATACAGAAGTGTATGTGTGTTTATGTGTCAGTATATGTGCTGGGTGTGCCCAGGGGGGAGGGGGTTATTTGGTGGCACAAGCCCTCCTGAAATATGATTGACTGGCTATTTTTCAGATTTTAAAATATAAATGTTCTAATAAATTATGCTGTTTTATTATATATAATACCCAGCAAAGTAAAATTATCTCCAGCTACAACATCAAAGAGATATACACATTAATGAATCAATATTATGATTTAATTATATAATGGATAGGATTCTGCATAATGAGTTATGTTTGCAGTCTTAAGTATATTTGGATGCTTAAGCTTTTGGACAATTACTTAAGTAGGATTATTTAAGTAGGATTATGGCTTTTGCTTTGCAATACAAAATGGTGTTTAAACTCTTGTACAGCTTATTACTTTTCATGTAATACCATCTGTATTAGAGCACAGGGCTGCACTTGGGCCTCAAATTTTTACCTAATGTTTTCAACACCAATTTTCTCCACTCTCTTTATTTATGATTGAATATTCTGATTTCCTTCCTGCTTCAATCTTTACAGATATGCAAGCATTTGTTAATACATGTCTGTAAACATGCACATTTAGATGCAAGCATCAGCCAAATGTCACACCACAATGAACTAAAATGTACACTCATTGGCCAGTTTGTTAGGTACACCTGTTCAACTGCTCAATAAAACAAAGATCTAATCAGCCAATCACATGGCAGCAAGTCAGTGCAATTAGGCATGTAGACATGATAAAGATGACCTGCCGAAGTTCAAACCAAGCATCAGAATGGGGAAAGGTGATTTAAGTGACTTTGAATGTGGCATGATTATTGGTGCCAGACAGGCTGGTCTGAGTATTTTCAGAAATTGCTGATCTACTGGGATTTTCCCACACAACCATCTTGAGGGTTTACAGAGAATGGTCTGAAAAAGAGAAAATATCCAGTGAGCAGCAGTTCTCTGGGTGAAAATGCCTTGTTAATATCAGGGGTGAGAAGAGAATAGCCAGATTGCTTCAAGCTGATAGGAAGGCAACAGTAAGTCAAACAACCACTCACTAGAGCAGAGGTATTCAGAAAAGCATCTCTAAACACACAACACATCAAACCTTGAAACAGATGGGCTTCAGCAGCAGAAGACCACTGGGTGCCACTCCTGTCAGCTAAGAACAGGAAGCTGAGGTCTGCCTGGTCTGATGAGTCTTGATTTTTGCTGTGTCATTTGGATGGTAGGGTCAGAATTTTAAGATAAACAACGTGAAAGTATGGACACATCCAGCCTTGTGTCAGCGGTTCAGGCTGGTGGTGGTGGTGTAATGGTGTGGGGATATTTTCTTGGCACACTCTGGGCCTCTTAGCACCAACTGAGAATCATTTTAATGCTGAAGCCTACCTGAGTATTATTGCTGACCATGTCCATCTCTTTATGATCATCTTCTGATGGCTCCTTCCAGCAGGATAACGCTGCATTTCACAAAGTTCAGATCATCTCAAACTGGTTTCTTGAACATGACAATGAGGTCACTGTATTCAAATAGCTTCCACAGTCACAAGATGTCAGTCCAATAGAGCACCTTTGGGATGTGCATATAGCAAAATATAGAGAACAGAGAAAATCTAACCAATAGAAATGGATAAACTTAAAACAAACCACTTGTTAAGCTGATCTGACGACAGTTGGAAGGCTGCTCCAAAGCTTAGGCGCTACAACATCAAAAGCATGATGGCTCTTGGATTAAAGAAAGAACAGAGAACAGTTAGAGGCCTTGATCAGACAATCACAGAGGGTGACTACCAAAATACTGTTTGATAAAGAACGGTATTTTGGCTTGGCCACTGGAAACCAGTAAAAAGTAAAAAGGAGGCAAGAATATATGTGGTTTGCTGTCACTAGCTAGTTTTGTTAGCAGCCATCTACTGCTTTTTGGACTAGCCTAATTGAATATGTGGTAGGAAGGACTGAGGGAAAGTGAGCTCTACCAGTCTAGATGGGAGAAGACTATAGTGTGTACAAAGTTCAAAGTTATTGGTTGATAGTATAAGCTTCACTTTTGCACTGTTATTTAACTGAATGTAGTAAGACCAGATAAGCTTTGAGATTCAAAATGTAAATGCAGGTTCAAATTTAAGTGAATGATTTGATGATGCTGGGGGGGCAATGTGATGACTGACCTCCTTAGTGAAACTGCTGGGAAGCAGCGGTGCACAAAACTATGGCAAAAGGGGCACATCTGGTCACAACAGCCCCAGGGACACACACAAACACACACACACATGGAAGAAGACTCCAGCTGTGATATGTCAAAATCTAAATTTAAACTTTAACCCTGAATGCAAGCTGTGATGGAAAGTGCTCTTTTTGATACAAAGTTTTGTAAAACAAACAAAAACAAAATAGGGCAAAAGATGTGTAAGAATTCCATGAAATCTGCCTTCAGTTTTCTGTAGAAGAGAATAACACTTTTCATTTCCCATCATCCCAGTTTTCTGAGAAACCAGTGATAATGCAGCATCAACAGCACATGTCACTGTGACCCAGCCAGAGACCTGATCAATCATGTCCTTTCCACAAGTCTCCTGTCAAAAACTTCTCTCCACAAAAACAAGTCTTACAGACAGTGGACTAACACATGAAGAAACACAGAGCTCTTTTAAACTGTCCGTATATATTGTAATGGCCAACAAAATTTTGTGAACAAATAATAATCAACTTGCATCTATAATGTATTTTTTCTCCACCATTTTCAAAAATTGTACAGCCTGTGTGGTTTTATTTTGTGGAAACTAATAATGGTAAGACTCTTTGGATCTGCTTTGGGATAAGCAGTTTCTTTTGTGTAATAAGATTCTGTATTTGATTATCTGTATTTAACAACTTTTTAAGACTGGTTTTACACTTGGTATAAACACATTTAAAATAGTAAGCAGGCAGCACTGAAGCAAACAAACACTAAAGAAAGCAATGATACTGTTTGGCCTCTGATTATTTTTCCTATCTGGTCATCTGCAGCTTTTTGCATAATTAGTTTTGCTTTCATCCAATTAAGACATCCAGATATGGTCTGTTAAGTGCTGCTGGCCTTCCAAAAGATAATTCAAAGACACATCCAAGTTAAAAACGTATGATTCCCTTGATTTTGCTAATCTTAAGAAAATGTATATTTATTTGAATTCCTATGAAACATTACAAAATAATGAAATGAAAGATGTCATTTTACTGGACCGTGTTAAGGTGTTTGAGATGCATTTCATGGCCAATAATTGGTGTTATCGTCACTAGATATAGGTCACTACATGGCCAGCGTTTCTGTCTGTTAATCGCAACTTTTGGCTACTTTTGTGTTACTCACAAGCAACTAAATCAGTAGCTTAGAAATGAAAAAACAAACACAATTTTACATTTTTAGGAATACAAATATGAAGCTGGAGCACAATGGACTATGCTGCATTTTCAACACTATATTACTGTAAGTTAAATTGTCACTACATCAGTACAGAGGGAGAGAGAAGTATGCCTTTTCTTTTTGTAAGTGCTTTTTTGAAAAGAAAAAAAAAGAAGTTGCTAAATCAGGCAACAATGTCACTAAAAACACTACAGCAATGGGAACTGAGGTGCGAAGATCGCTGCTGTGAGTGTGAAGGTTGACATGTTCTCAAGCAAATACATTTTCACACTTAACAAAAGAATATATCTGAATCCCAAAACTGGCAATCAAAAACCTACCCAATGAACGAATATGAGGATATCTGAATACTTGTGTGACTGTTTTTGTTTCTTAGTATTAATAAATGGAATATGGTATTTAATATATGGTATTTAATATATGGTATTTAATATGAAAACATGAATTTGACATTTGCATTTCTGTGAAGGCATAACAAGCTGATATTTATTGATTTTCCTCAGTAACCATAGAGAGGATATTTACCAGGTATAAATAATATGTTTCTTATCTGCAGTCCTTGAGCGGGGACGCTACTACTACTAGCAAAAATATACTTTCTATTTCATTTTTAGTCCTGAGCAGCAAGTGAAATATTTCAAAAACACTTGTTGAAGGTTTCTAAGTGTCCATTAAGAAGAGAAACTGTGTTATGAACCACTCCTCTTGTTATCTCTGTTTACTAGCTGTTAGCTAATGTCCAGCACAGCTCCTTTGTAGCAGAGCAGATGGTGTAAACACAGATAAACACAGATGACATATAGATGCCCTTGCTCCGGGGCACGTCGGCTCCATCGGCCGCTGTTGATACCTGAGATCAAACAAGTAATTTCTTCTTCTTTTCTAAGAGGAAAAAAGGATAGTCAGATATTTTGGCACTCAGGGTCTGCTCTAATGACACTGCAGATGAGCAGATAGCATTGATCAGAATGACCCCCCTTTCTAAATCAATAGGAATGATCCCATCTAGATAACGTTACAATCAATAACACTCTGTGTATGTCTGTCTGTGTGTGTCTGCACTGATGACCTGACCTGTGTCTTTGTGATGCTACCTGTGTGTGTGAGGGTGCATTTGCCTGTGTGTGTAAGTGTGTTGTAAGTGTGTGTGTGTGTGTGTGTAGGGGGTGGGGTGGGGCAGCTTAAGGTCAGCCAAGGTGAGGCGTAATGGGACTCTGACCAGATCCAATCTGGGACCACTTGTGGCAAAATGAATTGGCCTCACACGCAGCGTCTATCCCTGAATGTCTGTGTGTGTGTGTGTGTGTGTGTGTGTTTCTATCCGTCCTTCTTTGTCTTCTTGTCGTGTGTGAATGAGCACCCAGTTGTCTATGTGATTCTTTCAGTGTGTTTGTATACGTGTAAAGGCCATGCTTGCTGTGGAAAACTAATCTAATTTTGACAGTTTCGCACAGACAAAAGGGCACATTTATTAAAAAAAAAAAAAAAAAAATCACAACGCAGCACATTCGCTTTGCACTTCCACACGCTGTGTACACACTCGCAAGCTGAACTCGGCGAATGTTTCACACACCAGCCGCCACTTTGTGACCGTCTGTGACAAGTGTAAAATGCCACATGATTGGTGGTGTTGCGCTGTGGAAAAGTGTCTCCATTTCCTGCCTTCTGGTTCACTGCCTCGTGGTCAACCATAGCAGTGAAAGCTAAACCCTCAAATTCTCTCAGCCGGCTTTGTTGCTTCTCCACTATATTGTTTCAAGAGCATTTCTGTGTATATTTTTGGATTTTTGTGGTATAGTTGGGCCTGAATCTTTCTGAAATACAGCCATTTAAAAGCCCCTGAAATTACAGTTAACAGGTGATCTAAACATATGAGAAAATGGTCACTTGTCAGCCACATGGTGCCCATTTCTAACCTGAATTTTAACTGATAAATCCCTAAACTGATAATTACTTGGAGGTTACAGTTACCCATTAATCTTCTTGCAGAGAGGAGTTTGGATAAACAGGTGCTGAAAGCTTCTGCACATTTGTATGCAACTTGGAATTGTGGGTAACTGTGTTTGTTTTTCAGGTCAGTTTGACTTTTTAGTTCACCTTTCTTGTTGCTGTTTCAGTGCATGAACAAACACATTTAATGAACAATTTAGAGCTTCCTCTTCACTCGACCTGCATATGTTTGGACTCCTCGAGTGCTCTAGCTTTTGGCCAGAACTGCAGAGAAATTATTTCTTTTGAATGTCAAGTATCTGCCTCATGAGGTCCAGAAAAGGTGGTTCCTTCATGACAGATGACCAGAAAAGCACAAAAATCATCTCAAACTACTACTTTTTATACACTTTAAATTCAGTATAGTTTTAGGTTTTTAAGGTTTAGGTTTTAAGTATTAGGTTTTTAGGAGAAATCAT
The DNA here is from genome assembly GCA_015108495.1 of Heterochromis multidens. Lineage (NCBI taxonomy): Eukaryota > Metazoa > Chordata > Actinopteri > Cichliformes > Cichlidae > Heterochromis > Heterochromis multidens. The sequence goes on from VUQS01073939.1 coordinate 24,741, forward strand.
AAATCCAGACTGCAAATGCACAACTGAAATTATTATGTTGCACAAAATGCATACCAAAATAGGCTCCAACAGCAGGTTGGCATTTATTATACAACCTACAACACACATGGGACATCTCAGCACAGAAGTAAATAGATTACACATGGTCTGTGGTGTTTCTGTCCCCAATTGTGCCAGATGAAATACCAAAATTGTCAAATTCAATACAAATAACCAGACTGGTACACAATCAGCTCTATAATACTTTGCTATTTTGTTAAAAAACAAACAATAAAAAAAACACTGAATAGGACATGTCAAAATTATAAAGAAGCAATAGTAACATTTGTTAATCAATCATTACTGGATGATAATGGCAGTTATTGTATACCTGACAACAATACAAATAATGACACACAATCACTAATCTCTATAAACAGATATATTCATGTGAATACAGTATGTAGAGTTCTTAAATCTTTTTGGTTTCCTTTTGTAGACTGACCTGTGTAGATCAGTCACACTTGGGCAGACTTAGATCGCAGGCAGGTAAACAGTCTGTGTGGCTGTTCTCATTTGAGTCATCAATTAAGGCTGTTTTGTCACAGCTGATGGCGTGGCTCATTTATGCACAACATGTCCTTTAGTGACAGTCTGATGTATCAGGTTATGACATTAGTGAGACAAGGCGGTCATCTCTTCGATGTGGAGGGTCATTGTTGTGAAGGGGCATATTGTAACCTAAAACAAAATCTTTTCCTTAACCTAAACAGTAGATTTTAGTGCCTCAGCCTAAAATGAAAGTGAAAATAATGGAATGAAAAATGAATTAAATCAGCCAGAGGAAAAAGAAATGGTAAATGGACTGATTCTTATATAGCGCTTTTCTACTCTCCCGGAGTACTCAAAGCGCTTTTTATACAACTGCCTCATTCACCCATTCACACCCACTCATACAAGCACTTTTTCTGTGCTGAAGTGCTTTGTGTCTAACCATTCATACACATTCATACTCCGATGAATGCATCGGAGAGCAACTTGGGGTTAGTATCTTGCCCAAGGATATTTGGCATGCAGACTGGAGCAGCCAGGAATCGAACCACCAACCTTCCGATTAGTAAGTGACCTGCTCTACCTCCTGAGCTACAGCCACCCCAAATGGCTGACAAACCTGCGACTTACACTATATGGATGAAAGTATAGGGCCACACCTCTTTATCCTTAAATTCAGGTGTTTTCAGTCCCATTGCCACAGGTGTATAAAAGTAATGACATTGTGAAAGAATAGGTCATTCTATAGAGCTCACTGAAAAAACAGGATGCCACCATTGCAACAAGTCAGTTTACGAAATTTCTTCCCTCCTAGATATTCAACGATCAACTGTAAGGGGTTTAATTGTAAACTGGAAGCATTTAGGTACCACAGAAACTCAGCCACAAAGACAAGACCACGTAAAGTTACTCAGGGCCGCAAAGTGTGGGGCAGTTCCAGACCTGCTCTGACATTAACACCAGCACATAAACTGTGCGCTGGCAGCCGCAATGACATGGGTTTCCACTGCCGAACGGCTCCTGTAGGTGTAATGTGTAAGTAGCCCAGTACTGTTGTCCATATAGTGTATGTTACCATCACATTCTAACCTGGGTTTTGTAGGTCTAATCTAATGTTATTTCTCAGCAGCCAACATAGCCGCAGCTACACATGAATACACAGTTCGTAAATCAAGTTTGCACAGATACCAAAGGATACCTTGTGTAATTTGTTGTGTGACAATAAAGTGAATTTTTTTTATGTTCTCACTTGACTCTCTGCAGTCTTCTCACCGCTGAAATAGTGGTAGAAGATTCAATGAGCAGTGTACGCCACAAATGAGAATTTTCCAGTTATCTGTACAATTGATGGATTGTAGAGGCAGACCTGCATTAGGACTCACGCCTCCAGCTAATCTATTTCGCAAACTGGGCAACACATGTAAAAAACTACACTTTGGTTGACCCATTCATTCACCCTGAGCTTTTCTCTGTGGTGATACTGGGGCTTGACATAGCCACACTGCTTCCATCTCTTTTCCAAATACCAAAGCCAAATTTTAGGTATCTGCTAGAGGACAGTGTCATTAAAAGTGAAACTGTTCTAATGAACTGAAAATCTTTCACTTCTAAAACTTGTAGATGAACTGTGAAGAAGTCAGTTATGTTGCAGAAATAGTCTGAGAAGTTTCTGTTCCGTGACTGCTGTGAATCAAAGCTGCTCTGTCAGCTCCAGACATTCAAACCCACAGAGGATTAGCATTTGCTGTTCAAAAGATAGATTTCCAATTCCTTTTAACCTCCAAGTCACTGTGGTTAAAGGTGACTCTAACCACAAGATGATCATCTCAACAAATCAGATATCTCTAAAACATTTCCTCTTTGTCACTCTTTCACCACAGCTTGAATCTCACCTGTCTCAGATTTTCTAACGCCGCTATTTCCGGCTTCCCTTGGTTTACCTCTTTCCTCACCACGCACCCCCATGCAGCGTGGAATGTAAATAAACCAACATCGAGAATCCACAGCCAGCACGCACACTCACTCATGCAGAAACACACACACACACACATGCATGCACACACACCTACACACACAGATTTGTATGCGGCAACGAGTTCCGCTGTGTTTCTATTTCGGGCCGGTTCGACTTCTTTGTAAGTCTGTCGCGCCGCCTTTGGAGTGTTTCTTGGTTGTAAAATAAAGGCTGCGGATACATGTACTTCTCCACAAAGATTTGTTAGCTCTCTCTATTACAAGATGTGCGTCTGTGTGCGCATTTGAGTGTGTATCTGAGTGTGTGTGTGTGCGTGTGTGAGGAGAGGGAGACAGAGATAACATTGTTCTCCCAGAAATCTATCAGCACCAACAGGATTGCTTTCCCCCCACCTCGCTTTTTCCTGTGTTTCATTCCTGTTTCCATCTCCCCCGCCTCATCTCTCTCTTTCTATCCACTGTTCCCCCTCCTTTCCTCCTCTACTCCTTCCCTCTTTCTCCTCCTCCTCTCTTACCATTACTCTCTACTCTCAAGTTCTCCCCAAACAGAGCACCAGTTGCACTTTATAACATCTAGTTTAGCAGCTGCCCACCAAACACAGAGATGCGCTGGGAGACAATGGATAGCCGAGCTAACTTGTGTTTGTGTGTGTGTGTGTGTATTTGTGTGCGAGTGCATCAGCATGTCTGCCAAAGCTATCTTCTCTAAATGATACTCTGCCTCCTCTACCCCTGACAGAGAGCGAGATAGATATGAAGACGGCAGAGAAATGGGAATAGAGGAGGGAAGTGGTGAGGCGGGAGACGGATGAGAAGATGGGAGAAAGAGAGAGAAACAGAGGGATGAGGGGGAAAGTGAGACGATGGAGGAAGACATAGAGGCAGGGAAATGAGTGATAGAAGGCGAGCAAGTTAAAAAAAAGATGTATAGGGATTAGCCGAGAAGGGAAAAAATTAGTTATGGCTGGTGCAGACAAGAGACAAGAGGGATTGAGGCAGGACGCAGCAAGGTTGTACTTTGCATTTGTCAGTTCAACGCTGTTATACTGACAATATATAATTTCCACATTTAGGGGGTAAAGACATACAGAGCAGAACATATGAAAGAACAAGTAAGCAGCATGGGAGAGTTGATGCATAAGCAAATAAACGATTTTCACAAACACGTTACAGACTGTTTAGAAGGTTATAAAACTCCCTGAAACCTGCAGCTTAGAGCAGTTAAAGCTTCTGTATCTATACTAGGTTAAGGGGTAACAATGGTGAGACTGTAGATGGTAAATGTAATGGAAAGAGCAACACCACTACTGGGTTAGTCAGTGGTTAGTCAGCGTATCAGTACTTTCTGACCTTCTACCCTGTGACAAGTCCACAGGTTCTTAGTAAAGATGTAAATCTTTAAAGTCCACCTACACTCAGAAATATGTTTTGCTTTTTGCTACCTTACCTGACCTTTGCTATACAGAGTTTGACAATGATTTAAGAAGGCATATTATGGTTTTCTTTTTTTCTGTTTTACACTGTTACAAAGATAGAGGCTCATGTTAAACATGGCCAAAGTTTTAAAATACTGAGGTCAGCATATGAACAAGTAATTCCTGTGAGACAAAAGCTCAGGCTCAACAGACTGGAGAGTGGATATCCTTAATATGGTCACCTCATCACACAGTTCCCACTGTGAGCCCAGAAACCCACCCACCTGCTCTCCAAACCTTACGTTTGTGAGGGGCAGCCAATAAAAAAAAAAAACTGACTACAACGGCTTGTTTTACACAAAGGATGAACTGGGGGGCAGCACTAAGGACCAGTATTGAGGTTTCTCACGTGACATGATGCGCACATTGCTCAAGAGTTATCTGTCAGATTGGATATGATACAACCACCGGTTGCTAGGGGAAAATGTGTATTCCCTGAGTGATTGGCAGTGTTTGGAGGTTGCTGGCTGTCACTGGGTAAAATCAGTTGCACAGAAGGTGCTGCACCAAAAAAACTTGTAGTGATTGCTTTGGTTGCTAGCCGATTGCCACAGTTGCCTGTAGTCTTTCATGTTTGTCTGCAAATACTTGCTAGCTACTAGCTGAGTGGTAGTAAAACTTGAAAAAGTGTGACAAGTCTGCCACTTCCATTCAAACTATGACCGCAGCACTATGCTAACGACCAAAGCAATCACAAAGAGGTTTCTGCCACCTGGTTGGGGAATACATGTTTTTTCCTAGCAACAGGTGGTTGCCAGGGGATCACTGACTGGTCTGAAGGCCTTCATTTAGCAATCATTTTCCAAGCGACTGCCATCAACCTCCAGCAACCACTCACAACTGGTCCGAATACTAATTTTTCTCTCACCACTAGTGGCAAAGTTACTCTAATAGGATGCAAAAGTAAAAATATGGATTTACACTTTAAAGTCAGATTTAAGGGTCCTAAAGAGTAGTTACCCCAAAGACTGGCTAAACCTGAAAATTAGAACAGCATCAACCTGTCATCCCTGGTTAAAAAAAAAACAAAAAACAACATGCCTCACTTTCTCTGTATAACAGGATAGAATTATGTAGGTTACACAATAAGAAAACTGCACTCTGAAGCAAACTGTGTGTACCGTTTAGACTATCAGCATGATGATAACAGCCACACGTGGGGCCAAATGTATAAATGATGTATGTGCACAAAAATCACACGTGCCTTTTCCCTCACAATAAAAAATGGTTTTCTATAAAGGAAGACTGTGCGGTGAGAATGTGTGGATGTCATGCATACTTAAAATCATGCGTACACATGTTTTTAGAGAGCCAAGCCTGATAAAATAATATGAAAATGAGAGATTTTAACATCAAAGAAAACAGGTAATTTCACAGGCCTAACATCGCTGATAATTGTTCCTGTTTATAAACATTTAGAGTGTACTAAATTTTATTGGGATGCTTATTGTATGTATAAGTATATTTTTAAGTTTAATAATAATTGTTTTTATTGTTAATTATTATTGTGGGTGCTATAGGCAGCTGCTGCTGTGGGTAATACCCTGGTTTCCTTGTGTGAGGTGATGCACTGTTTTGTTGCTTCTTTGTAGTTAGATTATTTCTTTTCACCTTTGCCAGGGTCCTTTGCTTTGGACTTACAGAGCCGATAACCTTTTTTTCCTTTGGTACTTTATCTTCTGTTCACGATTCCTAAGTAGAGATGAACAAATACATGTTTTCTTTTTTTCCACTTCTCCAGTGAATGTCTACATTTCACGTGATAATATTGTGTGATGCAAAAAATCCAGACATGAACTGTAAGGAACTGATGAGCACCTATCTAACAGTCGACAGTTCAAACAGCACTTTGTTGGGGTTACATCAGTCCTTTTAATTGATCTGTTTCTCACTAACTCTGTCTGAAAACTTGAATAATCATCTACCCTTTCTCCTTGTCATCCTGTTTCTCATTGCCAATATTCATAACAGTTTCCGTTAAAATCATAATTTCATCATCCTCTCGAGCTCATAACCACCAATAGACCATACATTGTATTTGATAAATCTAACGTAGCTCTCTCTGAAGTTAAAGAACACACCTCAAGCTCACTAATTAACACATTTCATGAACAGTTTGTGATTTTAGGCAAATTACAAACTGTAACTAACCAACAGCAAATATTTCCATCTGGCCAATACATCTCTGCGTCTCCAGCTATTACTGTGATGACAAGACTCTGAAAGTCACTGGCTGTTGTTAGCCAAGAAAGAATTAGAGCATTAACTCCCCCTAATACACAACTACAAAGTATCATTTTAAAATGTATGTTTGTGTTAAACACACAGCATTTTTAATTGGTGAGCATTAAAACTGTTTGTAGCCAAATATCTTCAGACAAGTTTTATTTTAAGAAAGTATATAGATATGTTCATTTAAATCTCAGAGAATATGCATTGTGAAAATATTGAAAACTGTTCCTTTAAAAACAGGTCTGGACATCTTTTCAATCTTTGACCCAAAAGTTGTACATACAATGAAAAATAAATCCTTTAAATCCTCATTATAAAATCATTCTGTAAATGACATCGCTGCTATATGAAATGACTGAAACAACCACAATTATGAAAAAAATAAAACAAAAAATGGCACCCCCAGCACTTCCATCTCTACTTCCATTCCTCCAAAATGTCAGCTTTTCTGTAACTAACAAAAACATTGTTGTTCCCTGAATGGATGCCACGTTTTCGTAAGCCCAAGGGTGTGTCCACCTTTTTCCTTTCCCAATGCATAGAAACTGTGGTTTAGACATAGCATGATCAAACTGGTGATCACCATATAAAGTCACGTAGATACCTAAATTGATCATTTCCTCATGTTTTTGTTAAGGATCTACTGGAGAGGATCCAATTGCAGGACACTGAGGCAGGTTAGATAAAAGGTGGGGATTTAATGGCTCAGAAAACGCACACGCACAGAAAAGCACACCAAAAACGGGGTATTAGAAAAAAGTGCAGGGCAAACAGAGAGCAAACAAACAAACTGACAAGGGACTACACAGAGGGCTGATTGGACACAGGTGAAAACAACTGAAGACAGGTGAAACTAATGAGGACCAGGTAGATAGTCACAAAGGAGGGGGAGCTAACAAAGCAAAAACACTGGAGACACACAAAGAAAGTCATTACCAAAACAAAACAGGAAGTGAGAACAAGGGAAGAGAGAAATAAATAGATAAAACAGAGGAAGACAAAGACAAGAAAACACAGAAGGATTAAACACTTCTGTGATTGGTTTCAGATCTATTTTTGAAAAGTTTTAGGTTGAACCGACTAACTTTTGACCCCAATATGTGAGATTAGTGCCAAATTCCTGGCTTATAAAGTTGTAGCTAACAATGTTAGCAAGTGATTGCCAGTTTACACCACAGACTGTATATAAAAGATGGACATAGCTGCCAGGTTTGAAAAATAAGGACAATACAGAAGTACCTTTAACCTGCATTCTTTCAAATGGCCAGCAGGGCGTGATGCCTCTGGTTCAAAAACTTTTTATGGTGAGCTAGTTTCATGTCTTACTAATCATACTGTTCATATTGTGAATAATGGTAGCATTTAGAGTAAAATATACATTAAAGCAGGGTTTCCTGAGACCATGGCTGTCTGTGACAAGTAGAGTTTGAGTGTGCATGGTTTTTGGGTTCTCAGTCAGATTTCATCATGAACCTTGATGCTTCAGAATGGCAGTGCGCAAACAGTGACTAGATCCGTGTTTTATTTTAAGTCCATTGCTTGCACACCCAGTGGTCACACTGCAAGATTTATCTCATGTATTTAATTGATATGATTCCTACATGTACCCACATTTGAGCACTGTTTTGGTCTCTACCAGCTCTCTTGTGAGAATAATTTGGCCTTTTAACTACTACATATCACTAACTAACACTAACAAAGTCACTAACTTTGTCTGTTTTGGTCTTTTGGTGCTTGTTCTGCCTGAAAACAGAATTAATGAGAGTAACAAGACTGAACAATACAGTGAAAAGTGCCATCACACCAAAACAAGTGGATGAAAGAGGCTGAAATGCTTTGCAAAGCTGCAGAGTTGAGTGATATTCATCTGTGGGGGTCAGATGCACAAGTATTAAATGAGTTGCTCTTTCTTGTTGACTCAGCCCAAGCTAATGCAAGAAACAGTACTGATTTACTGCCTGGCCCAAGTTGTATGTAAATGCAAAATTGCACCATACCGTATAGCATTTATTATTCACTACTCAAATGCTTGAATTATACAGCCTGAGCCGGCTCAGCTGACAGTGATTTATTGGATTAACTGCATTTATTCCACTCTGAAATTCATTACCTAAATTTGTGATGAAAAAAGGGGGGTCTTGCCATTGTGAATTTAGGCTTTAAGTAATTATGTTGCAGGTATCTCATGCTAGATAGTTAGTAAACCTTTCTAATTGTGGTATTGCATCGCTCGTGCTTTGCTGCAAACCATTAACTAAATGTGTGAGGAGCCAGATATACGCTGTGAGGTAGTTAATTAGAATGGAGCAATGCCAGCGGTTAAGACATCCCATAAT
>VUQS01073939.1:33308-50257 GCA_015108495.1 Heterochromis multidens
ATAGCTATAATGCCTGAGAGATCTCGTCTGAGCAATCCCTCTGACTGGAGGGGAGCGACTCAAGCTTCCAGCCGCATTATCTGACGTCTGAGAAGCTGGACGTCAGATATTAGAAGCTCCACAGTGAGATGAGACGATAGAGTGTTTTTCCCTCTGCTTCATCCATCAATCCTTTTCAGTGGATTTTGTCACAGCTTCCGTATTTGCAAAATAACTTCTGATTTTGGCTGAAACCCTTCCTTTTCTCATCTTCTTAGGTATCTCTCTTTGTCATTTACCCACCTGCATTTGCTCTCTATCCTCCCCCTGTCTCTCTCCATCCTTCCTCCTATCTGTTCTCCTCTTTGTGCTCCTCCCTCGCCTCTCTTATCAATTCATCTCCTTCTGTCTTTTTATTTCTCTCTCTTCCTTCTATTCCCTCTAGTTGCCTCTTAGAAATTCCTTAACGGCACTTTTCTTTTTTCTTTTTTTTTCTAGGAAAGACAGAGATTGATGGAGTGAACAGCAATAAAGAGACAGGGAGAGGGAGTAAAAGTGTGTATGTGGGGGATATAATAGAGGGAAAGAGAAGGGAGGGAGGGATGAAAAAAGAGGAGAAGTGAAAAATCTCTGAGCCATAATCTTCACTCAGCCTGGAGAAGCTCTGCCAAGCTGACCACACACACATGCACACACATACACACACACACACACACACACACACACACGTTCTGTGTGGGCTAAGTTTAAGACAGAGTGGAAATCAATGCAGCCACTACCACTATGCATGATAATGAGAAACACAGTGTGTGTGTGTGTGTGTGTGTGTATGCGCGCGCGTGTGTGTGTGTGTATGCGCGCACGCGTGTGTGTGTGTGTGTGTGTGTGGTCTAATCCTAACTAAGCCTGTGGGATGTGTGTCTGAGTCTGATACAGAGTCGTAGGCTGATTGGTGTATCTGCCCTGAGAATATGTGTCTGTGTGTCCGTGTGTGTGTGCTTACGTACACGTCTACATAAGTGTGTATTTGCCTCACTGGAGGTGAACGCAGCTCCCAGAATGCAATGAGGGAAAGTTCAGGTTCAACAAAAAGTCACTTTATTAAATGCGCGGGGAAAGGGCAGGGGTAGTAAGTGAAACTAAGCCTCCTCCTGGTCACGCTATCTTTGCTCAGCCGGCTCAAGTGGACGTCTGCTCTGCCGGTCCAGAGAGGCAGAAAACAGACGCGTGGGGGGAAACGGCGAGGTGGGGCTGGAGGAGGAGGGGTTGCTGAGGGTTAAAGACAGGGCCGTGTAACTACAAGCAGCACTAACCAGTCCAGATCCTACGCATGAAGCCACGATCCAAAATCATTATTCCTGGTCACACTGCAGGTTCCAGGAAATCCATAACACCGCGGCAGAATCCTGGCATGTTGGGCAGTTCATCAGCGGTTTATTGCTCAGATTACAGTGCTGCAAATCAAAGATATACTGCAGCATGGCACAGATGTTTGGGCTCCATATGGTGGAACATTAAGGTGTTTGAATGTCTAACTGTGGAGTGTGTGAAGGTCTGTCTTTACGTCAACTCTATCTCCTATGAATCACATTCTTTATAGTGTATATGCAGCGATTTTGCTTTACTAAAACATGCTCTGTGTGAATTTTGAATGAATTATATTCCCTTTAGAAAGATCAGACAGAAGATCAATAGTGTATCTATTTGTCAAGTCTTATTCCTACCACACAAGCATGTGGGGACTTCCCACAGACAGAGACATAGGGGTAGAAGGGTTGTCCCACATCTAAACAAGACAACTTTGTTTGCACCTTCTGGAAATTTCTGTTTAAGTATAGTTCAGCTGCAAAATAAAAAGTAAAACATTTGGATCAATCTACTAGGTACTTTCTAGAAAAGTTTTAATCATAAAACATTTGTTTTTAAAACATGGATGTGCAAGGTAGGTCAACTAGATCAGTGGTGTCAAACATGTGGCCCAGGGGCTAGAACCAGCCCATCAAAGGGTCTAATTTGGCCCACTGGATAGCTTTGCAAAATGTGAAAATTGTGAAGAAATAAGGCGTGAATGTGGACTTTTCACTACATTTAGTCCTTAAGAATGGATCACACGGAATTATATTTATCTCAAAAGTTGTGTGTAACAAAACATAATCACAAGCAGATATTTTCGTTTCACGGGCGCAGGCATTCATTGCCACTCGCGCAATTACATTCCTTACGCGTAAATTCAACAACCCACGTGCGTAGAACTTACAGCCATGTGCACAAAGAAGCCATCGTGCTCTTGCGGATAAGGGCGTTTTTATGCTCGCCGTGCGCCCCCTATTGCGGGTGTTGCATACTGACAACTGTCACTGGATTACTTTAATGCTGAAGTCTTTAAAACTGGAAGATTCAAAGACAAGTTTTCCAAATTGCAAACAAAAATGGTTTAAAACAGCGCTTATGTCACTGCCACGGTGTAACTCGGTTTTACGCAGTAACCTGAACTGTCCATCAAAGTGACCAATCGCATTAGGACCCCTCTTCCTTTGGGCTCCGCCCTCCCAAATGTCAAACGTCAGTTGATTCAAGCGAACGAGCAGGATTTAGCTTGAGAGCAGAGTTACCCACAAGAGTGTGACTCTGTTGCAGCGCTCGCAAAGTAGACACTCTGGAGTGCGTGATGGGTTCTTTGTGCACGTGGCTGCTGATTTCTACATGCGCGGGTTGTTGAATTTGCACGTGAGGAATGTAATTGCACGATTGACAATGAATGCCTGCAGCCGTTAAATAAAATGATTTGCTTGTGATTATGTTTTTTTTTTCTCGTGCGCGAATTTTACCACACATTTTAGCGGCATTTAAAATATGATTTTATGATTTGGTTACTATAGAATGTGAATAATTATTTCAAATCACTTTTAAATACACAGACATTATTTGAAACAACAGTGTTTAAGTTTGTCCATTAAATTGTGCTCAAATGCTTATTTCCCTTTACTCAATTAGTCCAAAAGTAATAGGTTTGGAAATTAGTCTTTAATTTCACTTTCCAAATCACATTGGAAATAAAGGGGTTGAAGCACAAGAATAGATGATGAATAATGACAGCTGAGGCATGTACTTCTATTCAGAATATCCAAAACATTATGACCACCTGCCTAATATGCTGTTGACCTTTTGTGTGCTATTAGCTGCCAAAGCATAGATTCAACAAGACCTCAGAAAGTGCTCTAGTATCTTACAAATAATTATGACAGGAGCACAGAAGGAAGTACTGTGATGCAGTTACAGAGCTGCAAAGTCTGAATAGAGAGGTGGTTGGGGTGGATAGATGGGTCTATAAAACACTTGCCTTTAACATGGCAGACTGACGTTTGTTTCTTCATTTCAAACTACGTCCTTTGAATTGTCTGTTACTGAAGATGAATGGCCTATTTATCATTTCAATCCAAAGCTTAGTTTCTCACCTGAACCTAACCAAGTTGTATTTATGCCTACACCCAACCAAACAAGGGTAGTACAAGTAACTGTGCTATCTTCCGTCCCTATGTATCATATTCAGAGTAGGGACAAAGAATGAGAATATTTTGCCAATTCACCAGTCTGTTGTTTGTCTCTCCTTGGACTTCTGTATGTAGTCTATATGCTGAACTAATGCAAAGCTCCCCACAAGCCATTGTTATTTTGGAAATGTGGTTATCTGACCAATTTGGCCCTTGCCAAAGTGTTTGCTGACTGATCCTTCACCCACTCCCTAATAAGACCCAGATCTCAGTTATGAGTTATGTAAGAGTCAGTGACAATATTATTATGATCTGACATGAACTAAAGTTGGACTGAACTTGGATGATTAATATATATCTTCATACACTTTCTGCACTTTCATTTAATTTAGCTGCTGCATTTACATATGCATATGTGCATGACTTATTGCAGACTGTTCTAGAGCTCTGCACAGGTCCAATCCAAACTTATAAAAAGTGGTAAAGCTACTCAGACAGCATGTGACCCCATGAGACACCTTGTGACTCTAAATGTCTTAAGGTCTCTAAAGTGTTAAGTAAGCATGTATATGTGTATATATGTGTGAGAAAGTGTGTGTAGTATAGCTGATGCAGCTTTGTGTGCCTGTTTTCTTTGTATGAGTGTGTGGATGTGGCTTGTGTGAGTGTGATTTGTGAGTGTGCCTCTGTGTTAATTGGAGAGCTGTTGTCTTGAAAGATCATCCATTTGTCTCCATCTGGCCCTCTGGCTGCAAATACCTCCCTGCTACATCACACACTCTCACAATCTCACACGCACAGGCATGCACGCAATTACATTTACTCACAAGTGAGCAGTACATACACTGGTGTTCCTGCACTTTAAAAGACAATACTCTCTATCAAAGCTGCCACTCAAATACATTTCAATTTACATCTTAAATCAAATTTGGTTCTCTATTTCAAAATATTTCTGCAGTTTCTTGGATGAAAGCCTTTAATATTGACTGTAAAGTGGAGATGGTGGGTGTGCAGCAGGCCCACCGGCTCATTTTGGAGCAGACTCACTTCTCATTTATTTAGGGGATGGAAAGGTGATGCTCGGCCTCTCCATTAAAAACAAAACACAATTGGCTCTTTCTTTAATCCAGCGTGAGTAATAGAGTCTCAGTCTAATATGAAATAACTGCCATAATTGTGAGAGATGAGCCCTGCGTTGAAGCCTTAGTGATGAGGACAATATATGGTGTTAGTGAGGGAGGGAGTGCATGTCTTGTCTAATTTGAACAATGTTTATTCATAGGATTAGGCTGTTTGGCTAGAATGTGGGTCGTCATGTTCATGAAACAACATGGCAAACACTCTTGAAAGTGATGTAATATTAATGTCAATATGCCCGTCTCATTTTTCATCTCAGTGCCACAGATTTAATGGGTCTTCTTAAAGGCCCCTACACTGAAAAAGCGGTAAAACCCTTTAATTTATCCTTAATACTGAAACTTCAGAGCAAAGGAAACTTTTCATAACTTTTCACTGAAATCACACTTTCAACAAGTCAAATTTGAGATATGATTACATTAGTGTTACATGCAAAAGAGTGTAAGACAGGCAGCAAGTCACAGGAAATATTACTCACCCTGGGAAAGCTGTTTTAAATGGGTTCCATGGTTTTAGTCTAAGAAAGTAACCTTTGTAATGCAAAGTTTTATCTCAGCTTGTAACAAAGCTTTCCTCAACCAGATACAGATAAGAGTGCAATAATTCTTTTGGCAATAAAGAAGGAAGACTTACACTCACACTGAGTAAAGAGCATTAAAATCTAAAACCCAAGGCAAGAATCTTGGTGTAATTATTGATGAAGATCTAAATTTCACTGTCCACTTCCAAGTTATGACTCAGGCTTTATCCTGGCATCTTAAATTAACTAAAAGAAGAAACATAATGTCTAAGAAAGATTTAGAAAAGCTCATAGAGCTCTTGCAGGATGGACTACAGAAACACACTCTTCACTGGCCTCCCAAGTAGGAAAACTGGACATGCACAACTCATTAAAAACACTGCAGCTACAAAGCTATAGCTGCACTCCTACAACTAAACAGTTATAGTAGCTGTTGGTTCCAACTGTCTGAAACATACCAAGTCAGTGTTAAGTGGCAAACATAACCTACTTTCAAACAAGAAACCAGATTTTTGAGTCTTGCTTGGGACCATTTTTAAGTTTTAATTTGACTCACTGTGTTTGGTTAGGCTCAGGCATCAATACAACTTAGTTTGGGTTAAAAATATGCTACAAAGCTCAAGTTTCAGAGGTTACCAGGGTGGCAAGTTCCACTACAGGTGACAACACCAGCGTACGTTTTACGTGCACTTACTGTATTCATTGAAGACTGCTAGAAGCTGCTTAACTTTAAAACATAACTGCAGTAATAACAGCTTGTACAAACAACCTATGAGATCATTTTCTGGGGAAGGATAGTCTCAATAAACACCAAGAGGGGAAAAGCTATTACTTCAATTTTTAGATCCACTAGCCTCTTATTACTGTGAATATATAACTGAATTTAAAGCCCTACTTATTATCTTTAAGGCTCTCAATGGTCCGGGCCCAAAATACATCAAATATATTTTTGCTGAGCACAAGTCTGGTTATTCTTTCAGATCCTTGGGGTTGGTTAGATAGTATCATCCAGAGTTCAACCCAAACATCAGCTCCCCTTGGACCCTAGATTTTCCCCAACTTTTGGCATTTTAAAAACTAAGCTATAGACCAAGTGTTTTTACTTATCTAATATGCCACTTTTACATATTCTGTTAATTCTGATTTAAAATTGTGTGTTATCTGTTTAACATCTTTTTTAATGTTTTTTAATGTTATTTTCAGTTTCAACTCTTTTAATTAGTATTTAAATCATTTTAGACTGCTTTTCTTTTAAAATCCTCCATGCATTATAGAAAGCACTTTGTTTGCCTTTGTATAAGAAATATGCTATCCAAATAACCTTACCTTAAAACCTTTTTTAACACAAAGTCAATGTTATAAACAGGGGAGTGCAATATGAAAGAGGTTTATATTCCTCAGCAGGGAGGGTTCAACAAAAGATGCTATCAAGTTCAAGTGGCTGTGTCAAGCAGATCATTCATTCTAGGGAATAAAACTCAGGGCATCTTGAGTTTTCAGGCTTTAATTTTGACCATTCATTTTAAAATCTGACTCTCGAGTGAGTCCCCCTAACTTTGTCAGATAACAATATGAAATAATGACAAATGATTTCAACAATGGATGCATTTCATTGGTTTTGTGGCTTAATAGCCCAACTAAATAAAACATAAAGTATGTTTTTAATGTTGATAGTTTTCTTTTAATTACAATTAAAATACAACCCTAATTCCAAGGAAGCTGGGATGCTGCATAAAGTATAAATAAAAACAGAATAAAATGATTTACAAATCTCATAAACCCATATTTCATTTACAATAGAACACAGAAAACATCAGTTATTTAAACCGAGAAATTGTGCTATTTCATGAAAAATATTAGCTTATTTTGAATTTGATGGCAGCACCACATTTCAAAAAAGTTGGGACGGGTGCAACAAAAGGCTGGAGAAGTGAGTGGTGCTAAAAAGAAACAGCTGGAGGAACATTTTGCAATTAATTAGGTTAAATGGTGACAGGTCAGTCACATGACTGGCTACAAAAAGAGTATCTTAGAGAAGCAGAGTTTCTCAGAAGTCAAAATGGGCAGAGGTTCACCAATTTGGAAATGTAGTAAAAATATCATCAAAAAATTCCAAGAATTTGGAGAAATCTGTGCACAAGGGTCAAAGCCGAGAATTAATATTGATCTATGATGTTCAGGCCCTCGGGTGGCACTGCATTAAAAACAGACACTATTCTGTCATGGAAATCACTCCTTGGGCTCAGAAACACTTCCAGAAATCACTGTCTGTGAACACAGTTTGTGAACATCGCTGTCTTCTCAGGGCCAAAGCTCATTTAAAATAGAGTAAAACAAAGTGGAAAACTGTTCTGTGGTCAGATGAATTGAAAATTGAAATTCTTTTTGGAAAACATGGACATTGCATCCTCTGGAGTAAAGAGGAGAGGGACCATCTGGCTTGTTATCAGCGCTCAGTTCAAAAGCCTGCATCTCTCATGGTATGGGGGTGCATTAGTGCCTATGGAATTGGCAGCTTGCACATCTGGAAAGGTACCTTCAGTGTTTAAAGGTATACACAGGTTTTAGACCAACATATGCTCTCATCCAGATGACGTTTTCTTGAGGGAAAGCCTTGCAAATTTCAGCAAGACGATGCTAAACCGCATATTGCATCTATTACAACAGCATGGCTTCGTAGTAGAGAAGTTTGGGTGCTGAACTGGCCTGCCTGCGGTCCAGACATTTCACCAACTGAAAACATTTGGAGCACCATGAAATAAAAAATACAACAAAGAAGACCCAGGACTGTTGAGCAGTTAGAATCCTCTATCAGACGAGAATGGGACAACATTCCTCTGCCAAAAGCCCAGCAGCTGCTCTCCTCAGTTCCCAGATGTTTATGGACTGTTGTTGAAAGAAGAGAGGATGCTACACAGTGGTAAACATGACCTTGCCTAAACTTTTTTTGAGATGTGTTGCTGCCATCAAATTCTAAATGACCTCAATTGGGTTAAAAAAAATTGTACATTTTCTCAGTTTAAACATTTAATATATTTTCTATGTTCTATTGTGAATAAAATATTGTTTTTTTTTTAAGATTTGCAAATCATTTAATTCTCTTTTTATTTACATTTTATAGTAGCATCCCAACTTTTTTGGATTTGGGGTTGTACCTGCTAGGAAAAAAATCTGTTGCCTTAGTTTCCAAGCTGGGAGTCACGACTCTTAGGTGCAAGAAATGCAAAACACTGAAAATTCAACTAAAAAAGAAAAGTGAATCATTTTTCCTGGTAATTGTAAAGTACTGAATGGATTTAATTTCTTCAGGCCTATAAAAGCAATTCTTCCTTTAAAGAACTCATTACAGCTTCTACACACGTGGAAAAGGGGACCAACTAGGAATAGATTTTATTTAGAGAAATTAAAACCTAAAATTTTAGCAGCCAGTGGTTAGCTGGTAGTATTTGTATGTGGTATCATGTCCTTTTACTTGATCTACACAGAGGTAGTGGATAAAACTGGATAGAGAAGGAAGGAAATTGTTTCATAAATACTAAACTGCAGGCATGTTAGCACAATAATGGCGATTAGAAAATAGAGAAAGAGAAAAAAAAAATCACTGCAGCCAAGAAGTCCAAATCTATCTTTGCAGTTAGAGAGTTGGCAGTGAATCTGCTTCATGTTTTACTCCTTGTGCAAGCATCAGCGTCTGCAGGACAAAAAGGGAGCTAAACTTTTACATGCATATCATAAAAAATACACCTTATCCGATGCAAGCAGCTGAGCATTAAAGTGACTATTACTTTTACGGAACAAAGTTGCTTTCACGAATAGGAGTTCACACTGAGAACAAAATCACCATTAAAAAATAGCTGGCATGGAACACAGCTTGGCAATCTGGCCAGTATCTGTCCTGTGTGGGAGCACGCTGAGGAACAGCAACAACACATACACAAAGGAGCTGAACCCATATGGTTTCTAAAGGCTGAAACAAATAACTCTCAAACCAAAGTCACCAGTAGCAGATATAAGCTATTTTAAAAATAGGTTTGTTTTTATCAGACCAACAGCAACTATTTAACTAACGGCCATCTAACGGCTGCTTCTTTTCTCCATTCACTGATTAATCATTTGGCCCATAATCCAGTGAGCCAATAAAATTTTCAATAATGCTTTTTTTTTTTTTTTAATGGTAGTGTCATCTGAGAAATGTGGGGGCATGAAGAAAAATATTAAAACCTGCCTTTATATGATTGGACCAGTTGTTGAACCACTGAACATCCATTTTCCTCTGCTTATCCAGTTCAGGGTCACAGTTGGGCTGGAGACTATCCCAGCTGTGATAGGGCGAGAGGCGGGGTATGCCCTGGACAATCAATCGCAGGGCTAACACAAGGAGACAGACAACTATTCATGCTGACATTCACACCTAGAGCCAATTCAGAATCACCAGTTAACCTAACAAGCATATCTTTGGACTGTGGAAGGAAGCCGGGGAGAACCAAGCTGGGAGTCAGGAGGAGAAACAGAACCCACGCAATCACAGAGTTTACAGAGAACTCCACACAGAAAGGCCCAAGCCGGCTGGTGGATTGAAACCCAGGAATTGTTGTTGTGAAGTAACGGTAGTAACCGCCGTAGCACTGGTCCACCTACCACTGAACATGCAATTGAAAAAGAAATGCTTAACCAACTAAGTCACTCAGTTTTCATAATTTCAAGTAAACAAGGGAGATGAAAACATGCAAAATGACATCAGAAATGCTTAAGATGCATCAATGTGACATGAAAAATATCCCTAAAAATTGTGTGCTATGTCTTAAAAGTCACGTTTCATGTTGGTTAGTAATACAGAAGTACATTTGCAGGACAATAATGTAAAGATCTGTGCAGCATGACCTTTCATGTCCTCCATCATAAAGAAGTATCAAAGTATATCAAAACAAGCAAAAAAAAAAAAAAAAGGCAAACCTATCATGTAAGTATTCTCCTCATTTCAAGCAAGTGGCAGCCTCCATTGAAGTTCCAAAATCTGCAGTTCCTCTAATGGTCATTTGAGGCTGCCTCCAAAAGTGAGTCCGTTCCCATAGGCTTCCATGTTAAAATGCCCAGCTGTTTAACATGTTTAACATGTTTGTAATCTGGTACATAAACATTTCTGGTCAGATACTTTCCCCTTCATAGCAACTTTACAGGAGATATTTTTATAATAACTCACTTGTTTGGATTTTGCTTAGGCTTAAAGTTAGGGCCATGGCTGCTTTGATTGACAGGTATCTGATAGCTGTTTGATAAGCTTCAACTCTGCTAAGTCAAAACCAGACCACTCGTCCGTGTTTGCGAAGTTGGTACCTTTATGAGCATTTTAATATCTGAGAAATAATACAGCTCGCAGTGTGGCACTGACTGTCCCAGAAGTTTGTGCTTTAGTTGTGTTGAGTGAAATTCTAGCCAGAATGAAGTCAAGTCAGTTTATTTGACACAACAGATAATAAACAAAGTGCTGAACAGCAGGCAATGAACCCGATAGGAAAAAGAAATTACAAAACAATAAGGGAACACAATTAAAAGTGACTTATACTGTTCACAGAAAGACACAGCTGTAAGTGTGTTAAGTGCTAAACTGAGAAAGCTAATGAGTGCATGCATTTTTGTGCATTTAACCCTGCAGTTTATAAATGCACCTAACTAACAAAGCTTGCAAGCACTAGTTCATAACTTAGCACTCCACCTTCTTGACCAAGTATGGTCACATCTGGCTCCAGAAAACCATCAATGAGGCTTCAAAATGGAGACTCTTCAGTAGCAATGTCCATTAATGTCTATCTCTTATGGACATTGCTATCTCTTATCTCTCCATCTCCTCTGTGGTTTAATCTGTGGTTTTAATGTCCCATAGTTGACAGAAATGATTGAAATGATCAATATGTTGCAATTTGCCAGTTTTTTCTTATACTTTTCTGCTTTTTAGTGAGGAAAACTGCAGTCTCTAGTCAGCCTACGACTTTTAATGATGTAATATCAGTCAAGTAATGGCAAAGTAAGAAAAACAGAAACAAATACCAAATATCTTGATTTGTATAAACTATCAAAAATTGAATTATGTTTAATTCTGAGCACTTCAACAGACAGTGTGTCAAACTTATGCTCATTGTTGGTTTTAGTCCAACATCCTTCCATGCACTTATCACTTGACAACAGTAAAAAGTGAAAGAGAAGTGGGAGGGAAAAGCTGTGTAATTAACCCACAAAGTACACTGTCGACTTCAAAAACCCTCTTTACTTATTCCTTCCTCCATCCCTATCTCTATCTCTCTATCTTCCTCTCTTGCCGCCTCTCTGAAGTCCAGTTGCAATATCAGACAGGCTAATTAAAGCAGCACGTAATGAGGCAGCGGAGGAGAGGAAGAAGAGGAGGAGGAGGAGGACAAGTAGGTGGAGGACGAGAAGGAAAGGGGTGGGTCAGAGGGAGAGGCTGAGAAGAAAGGAGTCATGACTCGAGGATGTCAAACTCCTATCAAAGGAACTAGCTCTTCAGACACGCAACTGATTTCCTGTTCCCCTGCGTCACTGTAACTCTGTATTTTGGAATTAAAGAACTATAAAACACACATATTTTGGTTGTTTCAGTAAGAGTAAGAAAAGAGAAGCTCCCAATGCCTGTGGGGTGTTAATTAAGACTACCATTAAAGTTAGAGTAAAGTAACAGCCTAAGGACCTCCCTGGAGATGTCGAGCCGACGTCTGAAACATACGAATCCACTCATTTTAAATTAGCTGTGAGAGAAAGGTGCCTTGCAAGGGGGAAACCTATGTGCGTTTTACTGTATTATATTTGAGAGTCATTATTAAACTGAAATGTGGATCCACCTGGAAATGATCTATGGGTTAATTCAAGGTGCAAAAAAGAAGAATCTGGTTCTTGAAATAGTTGTGAAGATCAGATGTGAATGTGGGCAGATTATAATTAAATTCAATTCAGTTTTATTTATATAGCACCAAATCACAATAACAGTCGTCTCAAGGCGCTTTCTATTGTAAGGTAAAGACCCTAGAAAGTCCCCTCACCCCCAACCAATCGCTGCAGATGGCTGCCCCTCCCTGAGCCTGGTTCTGCCGGAGGTTTCTTCCTGTTAAAAGGGAGTTTTTCCTTCCCACTGTTGCCAAGTGCTTGCTCATAGAGGGTGGTTTGATTGTTGGGGTTTTCTTTTCTCTCTTCTTAATTATAAGACAATGGGATACACATGTAAAAGAACCGCCAATTTCTTTCTCGTGAGAGCAGGACACCAAGACTAAAAGAGACAGAAAATTTACGTCTTTGTGGCCATTTTATGTTTCGCTGTAGTAGTTTTCAGTGTTGTCAATTTTATTTTTTTGTAGTCTATTGTCATTATGTATTTCTTCTCTTTGGGTTCTGTGTCTTTGTGTAGTTATTTTAATTCTTGTGGTCATTTTGAGTCTCAGTACTCTTTTTGTGACTTAATGTTGTACTACTTCTGCACTTATTTCTCTATCTTTGTCTGGTTTTACATTGCTTTTTGCTAGTGTACTGTTCCTGTGGTTGTTTTGTACTGTTTTGCATCATTTTGTGTCCCTTTAAGTCCATATGACCACCTCACTGCATTCATTTTGTGTCTATTTGTAGATATTTTTCTTCTCTTTGTGGCCACTTTGTGTCAAATCGTAATTGTTTTGCACCTCTTATATTATACGTTATTTTGACTTTCTCTAAAGTCATTTCATGTCACTTTATAGACATTTGGTATCTCCTTTGGCATATTTTGGACTCACCTCCATTTCTTTCCATTGTTGCATTGCATCTTTGAGATTGTTTTTTGTCTCTTTGTAGTCATTTGATGTAACTTTATAGCTGCTTTATATCTCTTTTTGTCAAATTTGCTGCCATTTACTGTCACTTTAAGGTTTTATGGTGGCCATTCATCATGTCTTCGTAGTGCTTTTGCATTTTTTATGGTAATTTTGTATCCCTTTATAGCACTTTTGCTTCTCCTTTCAGCCATTATAGTCTGTAGACAGTTGGGGTTTCTTTGTAGACATTTTACAACTTGTGCCTAGTTTGTCACTTTACATCTCTTTGCAGTCATTTTGTGTCTGTTTATGGAGATAAGGACTATCGAAATAGTCATTTTCAGTTTCTTTGTGTCCATTTTTTGCTACTGTGCTATGATTTCATGTATCTTTATTGCATTTTATTTCTTTGTAACTATTAGCATTTCTTTGTGGTCATTCTATCTCCTTTTTTGCCACTTACACATCGTTTTTAGTCACTTTGTGTCTATTCATTGACACTTTGTTTTTTGGTCATCATGTTGCAACTTATTGTGTTCATTTAATGTCATTTTATAAAGTATTGGTATTTCTCATGACCATTTTTTCATCTTTGTGCTCATATTTCATTTCTTGATTGATTTGGTGGTTATTTTGTGTATATTTATGGATTTTCTTTGAATGTCTTTGTTCCCATTTTGCAGTGTTTTATTGTCATTTTTTTCTCTTTATGGTCACTTCCTATCTCTTTGTGCCAAAATTTCATGTGTTTTTAGTGATTTTGCATCTCCTTATGGTCATTTTCTGACTCTTTCTAGTTGTTTAATATCTGTTTTGTTGTTATGTGTTTGTGTCAGGGATCATCTTCAGTAGGCCTGTTTAGTAAGCTATCTACTGGTGTGAACCACAAAGAGGTCCTTTGCGGTCTTGGTTCAAGTGAAAATATGAAAAAAAATGTCTCTGAGTGATTTTTGACTCGGCCTTGTCTCTGCTGCATGGCTGATGATGAAATGACTTGAAAGATGAGAGACCAACAAAGAAAGACGGAGATATGGAGAGGCAAGGGGAAGAGACAGAATAAGACTGAGATAGGAGACACATAGAGACACTGAGACAATAAGGAGGATGTTATTCCTGCATCATTACTTCAACACCCATTCTCCCTCTACTGTCTCATCTTCTCTTTTCATTATTATTCGCACTCCCTCTCATCTTTTCTTTCTATTATTCATCCTCTCTCTTCATGTCTCTATCATTAGTTTTTATCTCTCTGTCTCTCTTGCTTTCTGTTGTTCAGACACTCAGACAAATGAGCCATGAAATATTCGCCATCAAGACACAGAGAGAGTTTCTGAGTGTGCGTATCTTTGTGTGTGTGGGTGGCAGGCTGTGCACATGAGAGTGGGTGTATGTGTGCATTTTGACTTTGGCTTTGAAGTCTGTCAGGTCTACTAGCCACTCTGGAAGGTAGCCCACCTGCGTTCGATTCGAGTTTTGTGATCCAAAAAGTAATTTGGCAGGCAGGAAATCAAATTGGCTGCTAAAAATTGTGAATCCAGTCGCGGCTGCACAGCTGACCAGCCAAGGAAAGAGGATGTTTCATGGAGCTCCCAGCCAGAAATCTCACAAGCAAATTCACTAAATTAAAACACAAGATTGTGTTTTATTATTTAATAAAACATAATCTTTCCCTAAACTTAACTAGTCTATGTAAAGATATTCATGTAGGAATTATCGTTGGACACAATATGAGGTTTTGCTGAATCATCAAATATATGTAATTTCCTCTGATGGTCCCTGAAGAAAACTACATATTGTGGTTTTAATAAAGGGGTAAATGCTCATCCAATACCAAGCAACTATTCAGCCACTGCTAATTTGTTTTGGATTTGTTTTTTGAAATGTTTTCCCCATTGTACATATTAAGCTGTATGCTGTTGTGTAGAATAATTTATTTTATAATAATAATTTTTGCATGTGCAGCTGACTTAAAGAGCACAGCCTCTATGAGTTACTGTAGAACATTATTTATTAAGTATTCCTTAAATATATATAGCTTGTCAGTGAACATTTTAGGAATTTTTTACAAAGATATAAATATTAACCAAACAAGGTGGACAAATTTGACTGAGGAATGCTGACTCTTAGGCATTCAGAGTAAAATCACCAAATACTGGATTTGGATAAAAAGTTAGAGATAGAAAGTTTTATTTTCCAGTTGTTAAAAATAGGTCTAGAAAAATATGTTATTTTAGCTCTAAATTTGGCAGAAAAGTGAATTTACAATTGCTAACATGTTCAAATGGTCAACAGCACAGCTGACCATTTTCCATGAAACTATTATGGCAGAGCCAGACAATTTCTATATGGTTCCCTTGCTGGGACCATTATGACACAGAAACTGATGTGTCACTCTGTGTGGTAAATTGCAGTCAGCCAAATAGTCAATTTTTTGGTCATTCTCCCGTATCATTTGCTTATACAGGAATGACTCCCATATTTAAGTGTACCATGAGGATGTAACCTTCAGTTAATGAGGAAATAAATCTGGGGTGATTCTGAAAGTAATTTCTTAAGCTAAAATAACAAAAATTTAATGGGTGGTTGTGTTGGTAAAATGTGTCCTATTGAAAACAGTAGCCTCGGGCCTCACACAAGCCTAGAGACTTAAAACTAGTCTCCAGCCCCCTGATAGGCTTTACCATTGGTTGTGTTGGGTCACCAGACTCTAGGGGCCACTGACCACTCCTTAGCTCCACCAGTGACAGCAGTGGACCAATGGCAGTCTCAAAAACAATGATTTAGACAGCTGTGTTTTTTATACTTAATAAACCTAAGAAATAAATTCAAACAACTTCAGGGTGGGGCTGACTATTCAGAGCAGGCTGTTGGGATCAAGGTTTAGCTAATATGACATTGGCAGCACATTATTAGCTGTTTGTTAAGGCAGTCAAACTGAAGGCTTATTTTATTATTATTTCATTTCTAACATAAAGAGTGATACATAAAAGACATTCACTTGTAGGCAACCCAGAACTCACTCTTCTTCTTATTTTTCAATATTGATTTTCAGTTAGAACATGTATAGTTAAAGTACTCTAATTATATAACTTCGCACTGTGTACTTTCAAATAATTTCTTCAGACTCGGAGGTGAGCAGGTATGCTCATGGTGAAGGGACAGTGGAGACCGAAGCAAGGAACAATTTGCATATTCATAGATGCATAGATCTGCACATACTTAAGGGGGTGTAGAGATACATCTAAGCCATTTTCAGGCACAAAATAATTATTTTGATTAAAAAAAAGTGTGTAAGTGTGTAATTTCCATGAAAAAAGTTTTAGAGATGTAATCAAGTAGAACTCTTGATAAACACTGTTTTGATTATCTGTTGGTAAAAAGATGTCTGGGTAAAAAAGAGAAAGGTGGTTACATTATTAATAATTGTTGAGTTGGGATAGATTATAGGTTATGGGATAGATTTCTGGATCAATAGATAGAAAATATTACATGATAAGAATCCGTTTTCTATTTTCATATGAAACAAACAACTCCACAACAGAACAATAGTAGTTTTTTTTTTCCAAGTCAATCTAAATAATATAATCTAAAATATATTCAAGTTCAAGTTCAAGTTCAAGTTAGCTTTATTGTCATTTCAGCTACATACATGTTATACAGTACACAGTGAAACGAAACGTTTCTCCGGAACCAGGTGCTACATATAACATTTATGACAAAGTTACAGACTGTACATAAAGTGAGACATGTGCGTGTGCGACACAGACTAACTACATAAAGTGCAAACAAGTGCAAACATGGGACACAGACAGTGCAAAAAGAACATTTAAGACTAACAAAAACATGGGAAGACAACAAAGAAGAGCTAACCAGTGAGGTGATCTAACCAGTGAGATGATTTGAAATGTAAGGTGCAGAAAAAAGTGCAAAGTACTGCTGTGCAATTGAACAGTGCAATGAATGTCATATATTGTAAACATAGGAGAGGTAGTGTGTGTGTGTGTGTGTGTGTCAGTCCAGTCCCTGAGTGTT
>VUQS01073941.1:9244-21461 GCA_015108495.1 Heterochromis multidens
AAAAAAAAAACCCCAAAAAAAAAAAAAAAAAAAAAAAAAAAAAAAAAAAAATCACAAATCAAAACGAAAGTGTTTCTGGGGACACAATAACGTGACAGACCATCTGCAGAAGTGACAGGAACCAAAACATGCAAAGGACTGCACTGAGACATGCTTAAAAGAAGCAGAGGATTCATCAGTGTTATGAGAGAGAAAAAGAACATGAAAAAAACATGAACATGAAAAAGAACATGAAAAATAACACGATTCATATAATACTGTAGATACATGTTTGCTATTGGCGATTTACTGTTAGCTTGTCACTTCTGCAGCTGTTCTGTCACATTATTGTCCTCCCAAAAACACTTCTGTTTTGTTTCGTGATTTTTTTTTTGTTGTGTTTTATTCAATTTCCGTTGTGTTTTGTGTACTTTTGCAGCATTTTTCTATTTGCTGGTGTTTTTTTTAAGTTGCAGTTGCCATTTTTGCAATTTCCAGGTGATGTACTTTTTCAAACTCCTCCTAGGGATTTAATGGGATCAACTTCATATTTGGTCAGTTCAGTCTAAAGACCCTGAAGATGCTAAATTGCGAAGCTTTTGAGTTTTCGTTGAAGGGTGTGTTCGTGATTCCATTTTAATTTTAATTTGCTGTCATTCACTCACACATTGTCCAATCTGACCCAAACTTTTCATGTTTGATAAATGTCTGTCCTTGAACACATCCTTATGTCAATTTTTAACGATAGTCCTAGCGCCACCTAGTGACAACAGGAAATGACATGTTTTATACTTTGATGTACTGCTCTAAGGAGGTTGACCAGGGCCATGTAAAATTTGGTCAGGAAAGGCTTAGGGAGTTGGTGTTACTTTATTCTGAAAACTTTGAGTTTTCATCAAATGGCGTGACCCTGGCAGCATGGCAAATTCTGATGTTTTGCCATGAAGCATGAAATTGCTGTAATTCAAACACTCATTGTCCAATCTGCTCCAAACTGTACATGTTTGATAAGAGCCTCAATCTGAACACTCCTATATGCCAATCAGCGACAGAGTGCCACCTGGTGGGAAAAAGAAATGTCAAGTTTTATACTTGATGTGCTCCTCCTCACAGGTTGACCGCATCCACCTCAAAAGTGGTCCAAAAAAAAACTTTAGACCTTGATGATACTTGAAAATTAATTTAATTGGTGCGCCTTGGTGGCATGGCGATGGGCCATGAAACAGGAAGTTGTTGTTTAGGGGCTAGGAAATCTTAACAAGTCATGAAACTTGGCACACTCCTCAGATGTAAAGAATGGTTTCAGGTTTTATGGGCCTGTGGGTGTGGCAAAATGGGTGCATAGTGCCACCTACAAAATGTCAATGAAGCAGCCCCAGTGCTATGTTTCACTTATATATGTGAAACTCTGTAGCCGCAGGCAATATCCAACGATGTACAAAAAAGTCTCTTGGAGCATGTGCGCTGAGGTGCCCTATTGTCACCGCTTGAAGCTTTAATTCACGTTGAAAGCATAAACATCTAAGAATAATAGAACAAATGTTAATGAGAAAACTGCTAGTATCAACACTATAAATTACTATCAAAGCTGTGCAACATTATATCTGCAAGGACTAGTTCTGTGGCATATTCCCCACCAAAGTCAACAATGATCTAATAACAGCCATTAACAGAGCAGCTATAGGCACTGGCTGTTATGAAAACCAGATTTACAAAATATCTGGATGGTTACAGTATCCTCTACCATCACATTCACAGGCAAAGCAAGGGCATTGGATCATTTACTAAGAGTTAGTAACAGTCCAATGTGTATTTCTGCTGAATGTATAGTGGCAGAGCATGAACCAATGGTCTTAAGAATTTTAATCATGTTGTGTCTATCCAAATTCTGCTTAACATTAGTTCATTGGTCTCATCCTGGCAAAGATATATCAAAGGTACTTCAGTTGCCATGTCTACTATATGTGGAGCTGTTAATTCTAATGATCTGCTAGGCTTTGCTATTTTTGATTAATTCATTAAGAAAACTGAAATTAGCTTTTGTTTAGCCATTTTTTATGTGCCTGTTTACAACAGAGCTGACAAAACTGGAAAAATTAAATAAAACTGCTTTTATTTATATTTTTCAATTTGTAGTTGTGGAAATGAAGGTCATCTACAATCCACGTAGGAGTGTAGCACCCATACCTCCCATGGCCCTGACTCCTACTGATTTTAACACCAGAAGGGATTTGACTTTCCAAAACCTGTCACTGGGGACCAATGTATCCACCTAGATGTTTCATCATCATTTCAAGTAGACCCTGATGCGTAGTTATTCTAGTTTACTGGTTTTGTCAGAGATTTAAGGTGGAGCGATTAAAGTAAAAACAGTTCAGCAAGTTCCTCTATTTGTCATTCAGTGGCCATGCCCTTGGGGGTGCAAGCACTGGCCATTTAAAACCACCCTGGACAGTGGCGTTAATCCTGTCCATAGCACTAATTGGCTATTTGTTAGTTCTCCTGCAGTGCTCACTGGACCATTTTTCAATTAAGAAACAGCTGTTTCCTTCACAATGTCAGACAAATCAATCGGCTCTTTGAAGTGGTCAGACAAGGTCCAAGGAAGAAATGGTACTAAACATACTTCATTTCTTATTGGTTGCCAATGAAACTACTGTTCAGAGCTGATAGGGGGAAAATATTGATAAAGTAGCCACTGATCTCAATATATTTAATCTCCAAGAAATTCAAAATTAGGATTTCTTATAGTTTCTAGGAACTGAAGCTTGGTAAGGCCACCTTCAGTCGCTGTTTGTAGCCTTAACATTTGGTCCAAGATCTTGCAACCTTTTGAATTTTCCTTGGGTAACACCACAGTGGTCACATTTGGTTTTTTTGAGAGAGATATCCTGGATCACTGTAAAATTTGGTTGAATACATCTATCATCAGCATTATCTGTACTTTGTATTTAGCGCTAGTTAACAAATATCTGCATGGTTAGTGTGACAGGTTAATAACCTCGCTAGGCTGCTGAGCTTTGTGTAGCATTACGCTATATAGCAGAGGAAGTCTTTAATTTGGATTGTTCACTATGAAAATACATGCCACTCATTCCAGACAACAAAAAAAAGCCCAGCAACATATGGGTATAGCAGTATGCATTTTAGTAATGAAGTGTTTTTGAAATAAGTTTTGTTTTTATTATCTGCTTTCTGTTGAGCCCAATGTTTTCCCTTTTCTTCTGATAATTGATATTTGCAGTTGTTAACATTCTTAAATTAATATAACAATGACAGCACCACATGTATTTTACTGTTATTACACTAGCTTTGGGTGGACATAACAATTAAACAGCTTGCTTGCATTGTTAATTTAATGTGTCCATCTCATTCTCTCTGGTTTAAATGCACAAACACAATAAAATACAGGCTTTAGCCATTGAGTGAGGGCTTGTCTTGACTCATTTTGGTGTAGTATATATGAATGCTGTGTGTGAAGTAAAGTAAAGTAAAGTAGGTAGTCTAGGTAACAGCCATAGTGAGGTGACAGACTGCACGAAAGGAAAAAATAATGTCCACATATCTACTACTCTTTGCTAAAGTCTATCCTCTCTTTCCATTTTCCCTCTTATTTGTTTCATATTCTAATCATACAAATTTCATATGGGAAAAGTAATAGCAATTTCATTCAGCTCCGGAGTTGCAACCGCCTCTGCACAATCTCACTGCATCAAAGCTTAAAAGTCATTCTGCAATTTACCTCCATGGATTTATTTTTAACTGTGAAAGAAACTGAAATGAAGCAAACGTTTGAACAACTTTGACACAACAGCATCATATTTATCATGTCTATTCAAATTAAATAAAAATTACTAACACATTCAGGTGCATTAAAAGTGATAATGTTTAGATGTTGAGGTTAAACACAGGATTAGCTACCTTACAGCCTCCAACAGACCAGTTTTGTGCATAAGGCAGACCCTGAACTTCTATGCCCAAACCCTTTGTTTCGACTGTCCAAAACAGTGTCAGAATGGCCTATTGTAACCATCCTAATCTAACCATTAGCCAATTAGGAAGTGACGGGCAGCTGTAATGCCCTTGCATTAGAGGGATGGATTAGTTTCCCATTCAGCAGCTGCCTGCTGCCTGTGGGCAAATGGACTGATGGAGGACAGTGAAATGCTGCACCATGCCACTGAAAGCTGCTTTCACTGCACTTTGCCTTCATAGACAGCAAAAGTAGCAATGTGCTTATTCACTGTTTTCAGTGATGATAAAGAGCAGGGTCTTAATAAACTGTGATTACGTATCATTTAGGTGGTAATAAAGTCTACTGAACTGGGAGTGCGGAGGATGCTGCTGTTTTCACGATGAAAGTTAATTCTGCTGCTTTGCAATCTAATCATATTGAAGGCTTTGATTCGCTGGCAAAGCGTAGATACAAAACCTCACTCTTGGTTCCTGACCAAAGACACGTAATTTTTTTGTCCTATAGCCCTCTTAATGAGATTTTAGGTTCATTCGAGTTCAGTCAAGCTCAGTGAGAATGACTGTGTGTTGTTCTCCTGCTTATTGACAGCCAGTAATGTGGGATAGATTGGAGAAAGCCAGGCACTGAACCACACTCCCCTGCCTGTTGGCCCTCTGCCGCCCTCCCCTGAATTCCATTAATAGCTCTGCCCTCCAGGAGGTGCTAGGTGGACCGCCTGTAATGCAGCCAGAGATATTAATGACTGCATCCTTCCCCTTAGGAGAGGGGAGAGGAGGGAAGAAAGGGCTGATAAAGAGATAAAGAGGTGGGAAAAGGGGGGATTAATAGGGAGAATAATTATGCAGAGCAGAATTTTATATGTTAAAGGTAGTAGTACAACAAATTCACAAGCATTCCTTAAATAAATTATAAATTTTAATGGACATTAAAGAGATAAAGCAGCAGGAGAGATATTGCAGGAGATGTACTCACTTCTTTTTTATTTGTATTTTGTCTGACTAAACAGTCACTTGGGTTTTCTTCTATGCAAAGCATTTTGCATGATATTTACTCTGCATCAGTTTCTTGCTGTTTGTCAGCTCACAGTAGCCAATGCTTGCTGCTTAACAAATGCATAAATAATACTCTGTTACACCAAAAAGACACTCGGTGGACATTTTCCAAACTGCTCACATATCCAAAAGAGCACTTCCCTCTGAATCCTATTGTAAGAAAGGAACATTCAAATATAGATCAAATACTGTCCTAATGATGCAAAGATGCTAATAATTATATAATCACAGAGACACAGTTGCTGCAAGCTCATGTGTGAAGATCAAGGAGCACTGCTTGAAATCTAATTTATTCAATCACATGTCGGTGTAAAGTTGGAGCAGAAGCCTGAAAATCCTACAAAACTACTGAAGTTGGGATAGGTCGCAGCATCTGATACTGCAATAACCTGTCAAAATGTGACAAGATTTCCCTGTAGATAGGATGAAAATGTATTAATGCAGTTAACTGATGTGACACATAAGCTGAGCAGAATTTTTCACTTTTTATGGCATTATGTGTTCAGCGGCTTTGACATCTGTATTACGAGTTTAATAACTTGCACTCAATAAAAATGTAGCTTCTAAATATTAGTAAGTCAAACTGTAAGTTAAAAAAGATTTTATTGCAAGTTAACAGAACATAAAAAATGTACTGCAATCGGAATACATTAAAGGTGCCTTGTGGTTTTGTCTTGATTTGTTTACATTCAAGTTAGAGCCTGATATTGGCTATCAGCCAACATACTGGCCAATATACTGGCCTGTCATGTGAAAAGGTTTTCACAGGACTTTATGCACTCTATCCAGGTGCTGCTAATCAAATACAACTGATTTATTGATCATCAGCAAGTGTGACCATCTCTATAAAAGCAGAGGTTCTGGCAGTTTGCTGGTCTGGAGCATTCAGGTGTGTAGTAACACAATGCCACAATCTTCCCAGGGAGTGGCTGTCCCAGCAAATTCAGCCCAAGATCGAACCGTGCAATACTCAGAGAAACTTCAAAAAATCCAAGAGCTACATCTTAGACTCTACAGGCCTCAGTAAATTTTAAAGTTCATGACAGTACAATTAGAAAAAGACTGAACAAGTATGGCTTGTTTGGAAGGGTTGCCAGGAGAAAGCTCCTTCTCTCTAAAAAGAACATGGCAGCCAGGCATAAGATTTGCAAATTTGAATCTGAACTCCTCTGTATACCAAAGTATTCTAGAATCAAATGTGAGGCCATTTGTCTGACAGCTAAAGCTTGGTTGAAACTGGGTCATGCAACAGGACAATGATCCCAAACAGCAGCAAATCTACAACAGAATGGTTGAAAAAGAAAAGAATCAAGGTGCGGTAATGGCCCAGTCAAAGTCCCAACCTCAACCTGAGTGAAATGCTGATGGGACCTTAAGAGCTGTGCATGAACTAATGTCTGCAAACCTCAACAAACTGAAGCAACGTTGTAAAAAAAGAACGGGCCAAAATTCTTCCACAATGATGTGAAAGACTGATAAAGTCATACAGAAAACAATTACATCAAGTTATTGTTGCTAAAAGTGGTTCTACAAGCTATTACATCAATCGAATGGGGTGTTCTTAGTTTTTCAAAGGACTGCATAGAGTCCTTTTTCACATGACTGTATATCAGCATTG
Source organism: Heterochromis multidens (assembly GCA_015108495.1). NCBI lineage: Eukaryota > Metazoa > Chordata > Actinopteri > Cichliformes > Cichlidae > Heterochromis > Heterochromis multidens. The sequence goes on from VUQS01073941.1 coordinate 15,870, forward strand.
GTATATATATTATATATACTCATAGGACTGTCTGCAGCACATGCAGCAGAGTACCACCACAGCAAAGCAGATAGTGTAGCAGAGTCAACCTATGACTAAGTTTTAAAAACTACATTGCTCAAAATGACCCAATCATTTTTTCCTTTTTAATTAAATTATAACATACCCCGTTTTTAGGAATATAAAATATATTCATGTCTGAATTTTTTGCTCCCTAAAGTCGTTATTCCACAATTGTTATCAGTTGTGCTTTTATTCAAATATCCTGATTAAAGTCTTCTTCTGTGGCTTCTTCATTTGTAGCTGTGTTCAAAATTACTCCATATTTACAATACTGTGGTCAACCATTTTATGATCATGTCCATGCAATTAGATTCAACTCTATTTGAAGCTGAAATGATTACAAATGAGCAGAAAATCCATATGCAATCCAAAATGTCAAACACTAACTACTGTAATGATCTAATTTTTGAAGATCTGCTACTTTTAATTGCTTTATATTATAGTATATTGGACATGTTTGATTTTGGGCTGCAGGTTGAGCCAAATACAGTCTAATGGAGTTAACATGGAATGTAATAATTAACAATTCTCACTTTTTTCTAACATTTTATAAACCAAACAATTAATAGATCAGTTAAATACTTATCACATTAGTCCACATTAAAAATAGTAGGTAATTGCTCCCCTACTCCTACCACCCACAGTCCCCAGCTCAGTGCAGATGTTTCTTCATGCAGAGTGTCACACAAACGAGTGATAAACTACTAGTGACAGTTCATCCAGTCATTTAAAGGACCTCTTGGTATTGATTAAGTGCTGTGACAAACACATTTAAGACAAGACATGGGCATGAATCCCCAAAACTGGCAGCAATAAGTAACAATCCTGACATTCAGGTGTAACTCATATGCAAGAATTCCTAAGTCTATCCCACAAATGTCATACAGTATGCAGAAAAGATAAATATATGAAGCATAAAAACAACCTACCCCTACACAGGGATGTCATCATGAAGTCTTTTATCATTGAGAGTTGAGCAAGCTCTTCTATTCTTGTTCCTGTCTCTCTTGTGAGATGATGTGAATGGATTCTTTGACTGTATCTCAAGCTTCCTCTAAGCCTTCGTGCTTCTCCATAGGCTAAGAGAGATCTCCTTTGGTCTCGCTCAGCATCTCGACTTCCATTGGGATCAAAGCCATCACGTTTGCAGGGGGTGCAAAGTTGAAATGAAAAAGAATAAAAGAAAAAACCCCACCTCTGTAATTATTCAGAGCTGTGGAGGAGACCTTTGACAGACAGCAGCTGAGCGAGCGTTCATGTCAGCGAACTTTAATCTAGAGAGATGCCCCCCAAAAATATCATAGAAAACGCAAGAAGGCCGTTTCATTTTCGCTGCAGCTATTCCAATATCTTCAGTGAGGACGGGCACATCACAGCTCACATTCACACACACAGTGGACAATGAGGAGGCATAAAGAGAGGGGGAAAAAGAACAGGAAGAAAAAAAGAGGGCAGAGATATAGAGATTAACGGAAAGCTGATGTCATCCATTTGGATAGATAGCCCCAGGGTGGGTGTTTTTCAGGGTGTGCATAGGCAGTGATCAGGGATGTGAACGCGCCGTTTTGTCAGGCTAATCCCCCCCCAGTAAGGGTCACTCTGGCTCGAGCACATTACCACCCAATGACACAATCCTGTTTGTCAGAATGGCCCACACTATTTTGATTCATTTATAACGCCTGTCATGACTGCTTAGCCCTAAGACTCAGACATGCCGTTCTATCAGAACAACACCTCAAAAAGCTGTCAATAAACCCCCAATTTTAACCCTGCTTCCTATCCAACACTATCTCCTCTCACAGTCCTCTACTGTCAACAGCTGCAACTTCAGGAGAGCCAATTTGAGCATTTCTAGTAACCTCTTTGGATAAGGTGAGGGATTTGAGCCAGTGGTTCTGTGGGTCACACAGACTGGAATAATCATCACACTCCACATGGTGGTAATCATCTCATACGGAGACCTCCTGACCCCTTAATACTGGAGGCTAAGCTGTCTCACCCTGCCATCACCTCTGCCCCTTTCCTGCTATTGGACCTACAGCGGCTCAGCATGTGAGAGCGAGATGCGGAGAAGCCTAACCACTTCAGTTAAAGCTACACGAGCTCACGATTACAAGAGCAGGAAGTTGAAATCATTCCTGTGTTTTCCCCTGACACATACAAACTTTCCCTAAATTGCTTAATCTTTTTGAGCCGCAGGCTTTTATTTTACTCGCAGTCTCAGGTATTTGAATGAAATTCCGGGTATTTTCAGAAAGACAGAAAAGTTGTCAGTTGTAGACTCCATCAGTCTGACTGCCACAATGTGTGATCTAAATCATTCATACATTACATTAATTTTTAGTTGATTTGTGTGTCTGCCATTTTCCTGGATGTAGCTCATGGATCCTATATTCAAAGCTGAATAAATCATATGTATAAAGTGATAATAAAAACTGTTCACCTGGAACTGAAGCCTAGTCTCATTCTCAACTCGTCACATACGGACGATTTTCAGGACCCCTTAGCCACATTTTAACACACTGGACAGCCTTAGCAGAATTTTTCAATGTCATGGCAGAATTTCATCCAAACTTTGATCTTTTACAAAACCCAACCAGTGAAAAGGAAAAAAAAAGCTCCCACTTGTGACATAAACTGCAGTCTATTTGCTGACAGCATTATGATTTACGCCACTGCCACCACTTCTGCATTCTTATGAAGACTTATGTCGCTTTCAGACAAGTGTCGTCCAACGAATCACAACACTCATGCAAACTTGTGAAAATTTGTGTTGACATCACTGCTGGCTGTTTCAAAACAGTGGTAGCTGTTGCCCTAGGAATGATAACAGGCTGGTTTGCTGCCATGTTGTGAAGCCCACTGTGTATGTGCATTATTGTCTCCCCCTCTGGCACACCATGTAGGTTACTACCTACCCCATAGGTTTTGCATTGTGATGATGTCACGAAAATAAAACTTTTCTACATGCTGGGGAGTTTTTACAAATATGAAACCATCATGAATTGGAGGTTCGTAACACAAAGTTAAAACTTAACTAGTTAGCAGGTGAAGGGGTCTTTTCAACATTTTTTTTCTATAATTTGTTGCAATTACATGAGTGACCACTAAGACAAACAAGCAGCAATGCTAAGTGTAGTGTAACTACTGTAGGTAGCTATCTATTCTTAATACCATCTACAACTCTGGTTGGACATATAAATGAGCACAAACAGTCCTAAATAAAGACTCCTAATTACTAAATATTTTTTGTGGGAATAACTTCTTGCAATTTAAACATCACAGTAGTAGATCTTAGAAAACAAGCTTGTCTTACCAAAAGAAGTGGTCCCTTTTATCTAGGTGTATAATAACCATGTTGATAGTTGAGCTCACTGTACCCTGGGGAGGGTAGACTACCCATTTTTTAATGAACTGAAGAAAGCCATGTTCCAAGATCTGGTTAATGAGGCCATTGTCCAAGGATGGTACACAGCCTCATTTCCCATCAAATTTGGCTATTGTTTGAGTCAGGTTCTTTCAGAAGATTGTCTTGGAGCCCAAAGGACTGAAGAAAGCTGAGGATATAGCCATGACAGATGAGACCAGCTGAAGATGGACATGACTGGTCAGAGTTTGTAGGTGGAACCCTTCCGCAGGTGAAGGCTGCTCAGGAGAAGCATACAGGTTAAGGGTCAAAAAGTTGGTGACCCCGAGATGCTGAAGATGTGAAAGGGTTCCCAATAAAGCAAGCATTTGGGCCACCTTGGCCTATCAGTAATAGGCCCATTCCTCTAGTTGCTTCAGCTTGTAGCAAAGCATGTTCAATTTTGATTTAATCTTTTACCAATTTTATAAAACTGTAGTAAAGAATAAAATATTTATAAGAAAGGAATTGACTGGACAGAGTAGTCTGTGCTGAATACAGCAGTATGTGTATGATGTCTTTGCACTGCCATTTTCACTAAGTTATAGATACAAATTACAGTTAAATTAACTGTTAAAAGTGACTGAAGTCTAAGACACATAATTCTAACCAGTAGCAAAAGTGAGCGAAAACATCCAAATTCTGTTAGATGAATTTTCCCCTGCATTGCAATTATTCTGTGACAGTGAAGAGCACCTCACACTGTGAAAAATAGTTTTGCAGAAACCTTCCAGGGCTGGAAATATTGTTTGTGTGATCTTTGCTAACATGCTGAAGATTAAAAAAAGAAGCTCTAATAACAGCACTTGTGATAAATTACAAGTGCCTTCATGGGGAATAATGCTGACCTTCTCAAAAAACAAGCACTGACATTGCTGCCAGTGGTGCATTTAAGTCATCAGGATTTTTATGCCTCAACTAAAATCTACTCCAAAGTTGTCCACAGAATTTTTAAAATATCTGAGCTAATACAAATCCATGAATAATGAATAGTAATTTTTTTTTTAAAATGACAAAAAATTATTCATGAATTCTGTCTTCCTTCCTGTTACTTGCTCAAGGCAAAAAAAAGTTTAAAAAATGTGTTCCTGGAAGCTTCCAGAATAATGCACTATGCTTGGTATAAATAATGGTTTGTGCAAAATGTTTCCATAAATAATAATGAAGGTTGTGTTTAGATAATCTTGATCCTCTGAAGGTGGACTGAAGGATAAAGAGAAGCTGTTAGCTTCAGTAAACATATCAGAGGTTTGTCAGGACAGAAATAAACTCAGAAAAAAAACCCTGTTTTCCTTGAATTAAATAAGTCTGTTACTTACAGAGTCATTTTTTCTTAAAAAAAAACAAGCATGAAGTATATGCCTATTGATACTGAAAAACAATATACTAAATGGTACTTACAAACATTATAAACATTATAAACCATTACTTAAAAAGTCATCACTTGACCCAGCTGTCTTAGCTAATTATAGGCCAATCTCCAACCTTCCTTTGATCTAAAAAATTCTTGAAAGAGTAGTTGTAAAACAGCTAACTGATCATCTGCTGAGGAATGGTTTATTTAAAGAGTTTCAGTCAGGATTCAGAACTCATCAAAGTACAGAAACAGCATTAGTGAAGGTTACAAATTATCTTCTTATGGCCTCTGACAGTGGACTCATCTCTGTGCTTGTCCTGCTAGACCTCAGTGCAGCGTTCGATACTGTTGATCATCATATTCTATTACAGAGATTAGAGCATGTCATAGGTATTAAAGGTACCGTGCTGCAGTGGTTTGAATCATATCTATCTAATAGACTCCAATTTGTTCATGTAAATGGGGAGTCTTCTTCACACACTAAGTTAACTATGGAGTTCCACAGGGTTCTGTGCTGGGACCAATTCTATTTGCATTATACATGCTTCCCTTAGGCAGCATCATTAGAAGGCATAGCATACATTTGCTATGCTATCATTGCTATGCAGATGATACCCAGCTGTATCTATCCATGAAGCCAGATGACACACACTTCACTTAATCCAAAATGCTGCAGCAAGAGTACTGACAGGGACTAGAAAGAGAGAGCATATTTCTCCCATATTGGTTTCTTATCATTGGCCCCCTGTTAAATCCAGAATTGAAT